>JAVJIX010000132.1:935000-1222500 GCA_036785185.1 Paratrypauchen microcephalus
TCCAAATAACACAAACTTTAGCACTTTTCAAATCACAGAAGATCGCTGTGTCAGGGTAGACTTTTAGTGGATTCCAAAACAGCCTGAAACCCGATATCCAGCTATAGTTTCATTTGATGACGTCATCAGAGAGGACAGTGCGCATGCGTGAACTCAGCTGTTTTGTAAACACCGCTAACACCGCTCTGAACTTTACTTTTCTGTTGCGATATCGGGTTTCAGGACGTTTTGGAATCTACTAAAAGTCTACCCTGACACAGCGATCTTCTGTGATTTGAAAAGTGCTAAAGTTTGTGTTATTTGGACACCGCAAATCAGTGCCCCGAGCACTCACGCTAACAGATACGAGATCATTGGTAGAACAGAACGGCTCAACATAAGTTCTGCAATACTGCTCCAATTGACACCAAACTGCTATGGGTGAGTAAAACTACTTGTTTTATTGCCGAAAGAAGGCTCAGATTGTAAAAAAAAAACGTTACTTTTCCTTTAAGTTTTGAGATAGACTCTAGTTTGTGGCTGCACTATGATTAAAAAATAAACAAATAAGAAATTAAAAGGGAGACTACAAACATTTGAGGCGACTATAGCTTGTCAGAGATGTTGGTTATCAGAACAAAGTGTTTTTGTTAGGTTGGCAAAAGGAAAAATTCAATTTGACAACTGGACAAACGTTTATTTACTCAAATACGGTTCTGAGTTAGTTAGTGAACTTGACATGGATTTAACATCAAAAATGTCCCTAGTGTCCATTACAGAGCACATGTTACAAAATTATGAATAAAAATAAAACTGACAAAATGTAAATGGTGGTCATTTACCTCCAAATAGAAAATCACACCAAAATAAATAAATAAAAATTGAAATACACTTTTTCTTTGGGTCCAAGGATAAACATGTACTGGGGCAAAACAAACTACTTCATTTGCCCTTTTAATAAAAATGTTTTCTGGTGGAGGGTTCGTCAAATGCTTTTCTACATTAAGATATTATTGTTTTATCTGGAATGTTTCACTGTATGATATTAAACCTTTCTATGTTCATGGAGACCAAACCAGACCAAGTTACAGGTCAGACCTGTGGAAATGTGACCCCGCTCACAGTCAGAATGCCAGTTTTTCAGTATTTTTGAGCTATAAAACCAGCTGTAATTGAATAAATATAAGGTAGAGCTGTTTAATATCATACTGTGGAATATTCCAAGCAGAGCAATTACATCTCCATAGACACGAGCAGGTGACGGACCCTCCACCAGACCAGTTTTCGCCCTAATTCAAAAATAAGACATTGCTAACACCACTCAACCTTATGCATCCTTGTACAATGCATCCAATGTAAAACCTTGAATAATCGCACATGTGATCGCTGGCTGTGTCGGGGGTTTACCGGGTTAATCTAAGGACCCGGGCCCCTTCCCTGGAGCCTCTGACTGGGGGCCCCCGCACTCTGTATCACGTTGTGTTTCCTGTATCTTCTCTAACAGCTCCTCTTTGTTAATTATGATGGATGGAGTTTAGCATTAGCATGTGTGCGTATCGTTGCTATAGGACCACCGTGTCAGGCTAGCAGCTCGGTTGCGGTAAATGAAGCATGACTAGCTATTAAGCATTGTTCGGAGTTTGGCCCCGAGGTGCTGTGTAGCGCTGATGACGACCGCGCTGGGCTAAAACTGTCCAGTAAATTAGATACCCGGCGTCAACCCACGGCGGACACGTTTTGCATGGTGGTTGGGGTGTATATGCTAACAGTAGTTGTCTGTTTCAAGGTTTCAAGGGCCTGGTTGGACATGTCTGGGTATGTGTGGATAGTATGGTTAAGATAAGGACCAAAACGTCATCTGAGAGAGTGTGTGGTACAAGCTTGGAGTATTTTAGGGCGGGGTTCGAATGGTTGAAAGTGGATAGAAAATGCTGAATTGAAATGGAATTACATTTATATCGCAGCGTACTATCTCGGTCTGGTTCTCAAAGCAGCATTCTTCGCTCACTGGTGGAAAAACGTGTTCCGTAGCTACAGCTGCCCTGGGATAGACTGACCAAAGCGAGACCGTTGACCTACACCGTCTATTCCACCAACCTGTTCATCCAAACTAAAACTCAAGCCCTGGTTAAATGAAACTACTCACGCTTCCAGGAGCAAAAAGCTGAGCGCAAACAGACAATTTTAAACTCACACGGTGGATTAAAGTTCGCTATTGTGGTGATTGTGCGTCTTCGTCACTTAAAACACCATGTAATGTCTGTACTTTATACAGCTCTGGAAAAGAGACCACTGCAAAATTATCAGTTTTTCTTATTTTACTACTTATAGGTATGTGTTTGGGTAAAAGGAACATTTTTGTTTGAGTCTATAAACTAATGACAACATTTCCCCCAAATTCCAAATAAAAATATTATCGTTTAGAGCATTTATTTGCAGAAAATGACAAATGGTCAAAATAACAAAAAAGATACATGTTTTCAGACCTTAAAACAATGCAAAGAAAGAAGATCAAATTCATTTTAAAACAACATAATACTAATGTTTACACTTAAGAAGAGTTCAGAAATCAATATTTGGTGCAATAACCCTTATTTTTAATCACAGCTTTCATGCGTCTTGGCATGCTCTCCACAAGTCTTTCACATTGTTCTTGGGTGACTTTATTCCACTCCTGGTGCAAGAACTGAAGTAGCTCAGCTTTGTGTTTGTGTTGGAATTCAACAGACGCTGGAATGGAATGGCTGTAATACATGTAGAGATGCTGATTTCACGGGGGGACGTGACTCTAATTGCGTCTTCAATGTCACTTACAGGAGCTGGTTGTAACTGTATCTTTTTTAATGTAATTAGACAAATTATAATACACAAATTAATGGGCAATTTATAAAAGGAAAAAAGAAAGAATACAAACGATGAAGAAAACCAGGCCATTTTGTCAGTTTTCCCAGATTTTGTCAGAGTTACAATCGTCAATCGAACCTAAAGGAAGTCGTGATCCGCATGTTTCCAATCGTCTTCCGGTTTTGTGACGCAAATGTGAATAGAGCCCATTGCCTTGCTAAAGACTAAACAGTAGTAGTAGTTTCTAAAAAAAATAAAAATAAAAATAACAATAACATACATAAAATTACTCCTAAAAGCAAACCTTTTTACACTGGCTTTTAACAAGTGAAATGGAGATTGCTTGTTGCTTTTACTTGCTAAGACTTGTCTTGTTTCTGTGTTTTCATTGTTTTTTTTTCCTGTTTTGACTGTGATTGCTGTCAGTTTATAGTGTGCACTTTGGTACAGCTGTAATGCGCTTTAAATACAGTTGGTATGATCAGGAACCATTCAACCACGCTCAAACCACTAAACCACTATGAGTTTTTTTTTTTTTCTGACAGATTTAGAAAACTTCTCCCTCCTTTTTTAAACCTTTTTTTTTAAACTGAGCAAACGAGATGTTTCTGTGTCTGGCTTTTCCCAATTAGGTGTTAAACTGTTACAAAAATCTATTTAAATGGTTTGAACATGTTCTGTAAGGATGGATGTGCCTTACTTTACACATTACAGTGATTTAAAGGTCCTATATTAAACAAAATGGACACTTACTGTATGAGCTTTAAAGGAATATTAATGTTTTTTACAATCTGAACCTTATTTCGGTAATAAAACACGTTGATTTACTCACCCATATCATTGGAGCAGTTCCGTAGATTTGGTAGGTTAGGATATCCGTGTAACGTGAGTGCTCGGGGCACAATGTTGTCAACAAATAACAAAACTTTAGCAATTTTCAAATCACAGAAGCTCGCTGTGTCAGCATAAACTTTAGGTGGAGTCCAAAGCGGCCTGAAACCCGAATATCCTAACCTACCAAATCTACGGAACTGCTCCAAATGTCACTAAAGTGCTATGGGTGAGTAAATGAACGTGTTTTATTACTGAAATAAAAACGTTAATATTCCTTTAAGCTGTTACCTCATAGAAAACATACCTGGAGTTGTGTTTTGTTTTTGAGTAACCCTTTATTATTAGTCTGTCTGCATCTCCAAAGCTCAAAATACTCTGTTCCACCTTGTGATGTCATGAAGCGGTAGTTTTCACGTTAACAGCTACCATTTACACATTTTTTTTCAGTAGAGATTGGTAATTCCCGGGTTGCAATCATCCAATCGATTCAAGTGAAGGTGTCCGGAGTTTAAAAACCAATGGAGCACTTCTTGTATTACCACATGACATCACAAGGTGGAAAAGAGTGTTTTTTCGGTTTGAGAGAAGAACTCAGCTTAAAGGAAAAGTAACGTTTTTTTACAATCTGAGCCTTCTTTCAGCAATAAAACAAGTAGTTTTACTCACCCATAGCAGTTTGGTGTCAATTGGAGTGGTATCGCAGAAGTTATGTTGGAGCCGTTCTGTTCTACTAATGATCCCGTATCCGTTAGCGTGAGTGCTCGGGGCACTGATTTGCGCTCTCCAAATAACACAAACTTTAGCACTTTTCAAATCACAGAAGATCGCTGTGTCAGGGTAGACTTTTAGTAGATTCCAAAACGGCCTGAAACCCGATATCGCAACAGAAAAGTAAAGTTCAGAGCGGTGTTAGCTTCTTTCGGACTAGCGGTGTTTACAAAACAGCTGAGTTCACGCATGCGCACAGTCCTCTCTGATGACGTCATCAAATGAAACTATAGCTGGATATCGGGTTTCAGGCCGTTTTGGAATCCACTAAAAGTCTACCCTGACACAGCGATCTTCTGTGATTTGAAAAGTGCTAATGTTTGTGTTATTTGGAGAGCACAAAGTAATGCCCTGAGCATATGATACGAGCACCATGTTAACGGATACGGGATCATTAGTAGAACAGAACGGCTCCAACATAACTTCTGCGATACCACTCCAATTGACACCAAACTGCTATGGGTGAGTAAAACTACTTGTTTTATTGCCGAAAGAAGGCTCAGATTGTAAAAAAATGTTACTTTTCCTTTAAATATGCAGGTTTTTGTGTTAAACATGAACGGAAATGAAACAAAACACAACTCCAGGTATGTTTGTGATGAGGAAACGGAAACGTACATCAGAAAATACCATAATAAGGGCACTTTAAGTACTTTTATACCATAATAAGGGCACTTTAAGTACTTTTTAGTTGTATTTTTTGCATATTAGAAAAGTACAAAAACACACAGATGTCTAGTAGTAATCTAGAAGTTTTGGCATCTGTAAAATTTTCAACCTTAGGACTATCTATTTTTTTTAAAAGCGATTCAAAACTGTGATCTTTCTCTAATCTCTTTTATCATCTCCGTGTACTGACTTGCACCGGCCCCCCCACACCTCTGCTACAGTATATTAGGTTACACAGTAGAAGGTGACCACCCACACAATGGCAACATGGCATGGGGAGCTTTGCGGTAGACGTGCCCGGGGATGAGTGATGTTTTGTGGATGGTTTGCCTCAGACACAGCCTCTTTCTCTCACCTCCAGTAAACCAGCTCACATGCAGCGGAGCGTAGGATCCTCGCACTGTCAAGACTCGACCGGTCTGTTCAAACTGCGGAACCTCCTCGAAACTTTATACAGTAGTGTGTAAATGTCTCATAGTGTGTGTGTGTTTCATTAAATCCAGATCCACTTTATTTATCTAGCACATTTTACAAAGAAAGCAGTTTCCAAAGTGCTGCACAGAGACCATAAAATGAAGACAACAAAAAATGCTAAAATTTGATCATACCAGTCCTAAAGCAATAGAACGAGTAAAATCAAATACAACAATGCACAACCATAAAGTTATAAAATAGCAGTAAAAATGAATAAAATAGGTAAAATAAATAGAAGACACAGGGGACCACACAACTCACGTGGTGATAAAAGCCAGAGAATAAAAGTGGGGTTTAAGACGAGACCTAAAACACTCCACTCTGGGGGCTGTTCGGACGTGGCTGGGGCGTTCCACAGCTTTGGGGCCAGCCACAGAGAAGGCTCGGTTGCCCCTGATTTTAAGTCTCGTCTTACGCAGTACGAGCTGGAGCTGGCCCTCGGACCTCAGAGCAGGGGATTAAAATTTGGATGAGGTCCGAGACATACGAGGGTCATTCAAAAAGTTCTAAGACAAATTAAAAAAACAACTTTATTTTTGAAAGTAACAAAATTATTTTTCTACATAACATCCACCTAAGTCAATACACTTCTGCAAGCGATGTTTCCACTGAAAAATTCCTTCTTGATAGAATTCTGGAGCTTGTCTAGTCAATCAGGTCACAACCTCCCTCTTTGCTTCAAGTATGGACTGAAATCTTGTTCCTTTTAAATGTTCCTTCAACTTTGGAAATAGGAAAAAAAACATTCATAAACATTAATTAATGATCACCGTTAGCGGAAGTGTACGGAAGATGCGGTCTGCCGTAAAGACTTGATTTTATATTTACTAAACATGACTTTCCATGGGGGTAATCGTATCTTCCATGTTCCTTACAGGCGGCTACCGTACATAACGGAACGCTACAATGACACCTTTTTTATTAAATTCGCCAAAGGAAGTCGTCATCTGAATGTTTCTAAACGTCTTCAAGTTTTGTGACGCAAGCGTGAATATAGCCTATGTAATAACAAAGAGAAAAAAAATATAAATGGTAATAATAAAATCTAAATAAGTAGCAGAAATAGCAAGAGACAGGTGTCAGAATGAGCCTCACGTGAGTTTCAGCGCTGAAATCCAGTTAATTTAAACTTAAAACGTCTCTCTCTGATCTACCTAAGCACTACCTGCAGCCAATCGTGAATCAGTGCTAGTAACCTTTTCCACAAATCTGACCCGTAACTTGATGGCAGCATTCACTTTTTTGTCTCAATAAACAGAGACAAGTATAATGCCGTACTGTGAGTCAGTCCAGGTAAAGCAGTAACAAAGTGGAGCTTTTAAATCCAGCTAATTTAGCCCACCTTCCTCTCAAAATGCTTGCCCCTCAACGATATATGACATTTGACGACAATCTTTGAAGCTCCTCAGAGTTTTTAAAGTCCATACACCTGCCCTGTGCAAGCGTTAATGAGGTTAGGTAAATTTAATCTTTACATTTAATATCCAGCAAATTATTTTTGGACTGAGAAGGAGGGGAAATGAAATAAAACAACATTAAATAAAATAAATTATAGAAAAAGTAACTGAAACTTGTGTAACTTTTCTGGTGGAGGGTCCGTCACCTGCTTGTTTCTATGGAGATGTCAATCACTGCGTGCACATGGACGAGTGTAATCCGATTGCAAACGTATTGGGATCGTATTGAATTCATGTGCACAGGCTAAGGATCGTATAGGGATTGGTTTCCCGAATCCGATTGGAACCCCTGGCTTAGGCCAATAGTAATCCGCTTGGTGCCGCCTTGTGCACGATATCAGATTGGAATGGCGTACTGCGCATGCGCGAGAATTTTCGCCAGGGATTTCACCCAGAAGTGGCAGGAGACGCCGACGCCGTCATAAGTAACGATTGTTGCGTGAAGAGTCCCTCAGTCGTCCAGGTAGAATCCATGATAAAAGGAGAAATTCAATTTGTCACCTGGACAAAGTTTGTTTGGTCGAAAACGTTTCGCCACTCATCCGAGAGGCTTTGTCAGCTCTGGTTCTCATGCTGGTTAGACCCTGTTTATATCTAGCTGCAGGGAGGAGCTACTTACAATGAAAAAAGCTCTGAAACTATCCCAGCTACTCTGTCTCTTTTGTTTTACGTAACGATTGTTGCCGGAAAAGTCAGACGAAATCATGGCTGTGAAGAAAGAACGCACAACACGTCAAACTCCTCGAGCGCCATCTTTGTATACCGCCACATAGTTTGTTGTGTTTTTATTGAGTAGCCATCACCTGGAAATAGTTGGACTATAGCACCACATAGCGTAGCGGAGCCGGCCAGGTCGCTGACCATTATCCGATTGCACGAGCTTCATGTGCACTTGGATCTAAGGACAGATCACCCGCCGAGTAACGGGATCGGATTTGGAGAAATCCAATCCGATCCTACCATGTGCACGCAGTCATTGTGCTGCCTGGAATGTTCCACAGTGTGCCATTAAACAGCTCTACCTACATTTATTCAGCTACAGATGGTTTTATAGGTCAAGAATACCTAGAAAAACAGCCATTCTGATCTCTAACTTGATCTGGTTTGCTCTCCATGAAGACAGAAACGGAGAGAAAAACATTTGATGGTCCCTCCGCAAGAAAAGTTACACAATGCACTTTTAAATTACATAAAAAAAGTAAAAACCGGTAAAAAGAAATAATCAAACACACATGAGAACCACACAGCATTCCCATTTTTTTCCCCCTCGGATGTGGAGTAGCTCCTGGTCAGCCTCCTGGACTGCAGTGTTTAGCGGCAGATTTGCACAGAAATCCTTTGACTGTTGTGCTTCCAGTGAAATGTCCCGCAGCGTGGAGCAGCAGCAGTGTGAAGTCCTGCCAACTCAAACGCTTCTACGGAGGTCTCTTATTTTGAAAGGGCTTCTGCTGTGTATGTGGTAAAAGGCGCTGCCCGCATGCATTTGATCCTGTATTACTCTGTCTATAAGCAGCAATGATTTACATGTCCAAATAAGAGACTTGGATGTGGAAATGTCACGGAAAACAAAGATTATACATGTGATATCTTTACCGTGGCTCTAGTGGTTATGTAAATGAGAATGAATGAATGTATGGACCATTTAAATGTAATTTGTAATTTGATCAAAGCGTAAAAAATATTCTATAAAGGGTAAATTTGGCATTGCTGCAAAAAGAAAAAGGAAAAAAGTACTATGGTGTGTTTTGGTGTCTTTGGACACTTCTTCCTTCCTTCCCTTTGTCTGCAGAAATGTGCTTGTGTGTATGATTTTGTTTGAATGATAATCGTGCGGTGTGGTCTCGTCGCATTCATCCACAAATCCACAGGTTGGCGTTGTGATCTTAGCTCTGACCAGTGCATTTGCAGGGTCAGACAGAGCTCTGACGTCTGCCTAAACAGTCATGAGTTTGAAACAGCTCATGACTGTTTAGGCAGTCCCAATTTTTCTGTGGATTTGGTCCAAACTGTGCCTGGGATCCCGACTGGAGCTCTGTGTATATTCTATAAACAAAGCAGTTTAGGCGAAAACAGCCAGTGCCAGTCCACTTACTGTCTGAACCTGATCCAGGCCTGAATAATTCCCTGCATGTTTGGGCTCGATTGTAGAAGGTGCGTAAGTAAGTACTGCATTTGACCCATTCTTCAGTGGTACTGGGAGAACTCGTCAGGAGCAGTGGGTTTCTCACCGTGGTGCAACCAGACACCCTTCTCCAGATCTTGAGCTAGTCTTGGTCAGGACTATTTTAGCAGGAGGATCTGACCTATTGTGCACGTTTTGGGTTGATGGAAACTGAAGTGCCCAGATGACATCCACCCAGACTCAATGAGAAACATGCAAACTCCACACAGAAAAGCCCGAACGACCTGAGAATCAAACCTGGAACCTTCTTGCTGTGAGGCATGAGTGCTTGCAGCTACGTCTGGCAACTGGAGTGAGGTAGCATTTGTTTTTAAGTTCCATGCAGAGCTTAAAGGTCCTGTAAGTGACTGGAAGCTCATAATATTTTTGATGTGAAGCTAACAATTAATTATTATTGTTCAGTGCATTTTCCAGAGCGCACCGAGTAGCGTCATAAATTAAAATAGTGACGATCTGGCTCTGAATGTGAGCCGCCCTTGTTTAACGAGGCTTCTTTGCAAATTTTTCAGGTCACAATATAGAGTCCAGACATTGTCACAGCAGGTTGAGAAAAGAAGGAAAAGCAGAAAAGACGATTTCTTACCACGCTGTTTGAAAAAAGTGAGTCTTTCGTCCCATAGCCTGGAGCAAACCCTTTAGCTCCGGCATTGGTCCTTTAATTATAACCTCCTGCTTCGACCGAAAGTCCAGTTTAGAAAACTGCTTGAGTTTTAATATGAATCTATCTCCCTCCATTTAAAAAGTCAGGCCAGACAAGAAGAAAAAAGTGAACGGATTGCTAAACTTGACTCTAACCTCTAAATTGTATCCTGTGTCACTTATTCTGCTGCCCCAGGAGTTGCAGAAGAATCCCTGGGCTCACGAGTGCCTCTACCATGAGGCCAGGTAACTACGAGCCTCACCCGGCGCCTTTTCACCGCCGCTTTAGCGCAGAATCTGTCACTGCTGAGCTACAGCATAGTCAGTCCATGTGAGGCACCAACGGCTGGTGCCTCTCCACACGTCTCTTTTCAGTGTTTGAACGGTAAATGTGAAAATTCAGCAATTTTGAATTAAAAAAGAATTAAAATGGTTATTAATGGTTATTAAAATGGAATTAAAGTTAAATAGAAAATAACTATAGTACAAATCATTGAATAAATATAACCATTTAATTGATTTTTTCATTTTACTTTTTCTTTCTCTGTGATGACAGGTGTGACAGGCCTCACCTGCCTCTAATGACCGCACGTCACTGATTGGCCCTTTAAGAGGCTTAACAGGGCCTCGTGTGTTTAGTCTTCTACTTGCATGAACTGTGTGGAGTTAGTGTCCACTGTATGTATTCTGAAACTATAGTGTGACTCATGTATTCATCAGTATTGTTCCACTGTTCCTTCGTTTTTGTTTTAACGATTGCATCTCTGTAGATCTTTGGTGTGTACTTGTGTGTTGCGTTGTCGTACCTGATGACCGGTCCCCGCAGATGGCACAGATGTGTTTGGTGAGGGACAGGACGGTGCTGGAGGGCTGGGCTGGGACCTTCATCACTCCGTTGAGACCCAGAGGCGGCTTTATGTCCTCGGAGCTGCTCACCGAGTTCATGGGCGAATTCAACTGGAACATCAGCACATGCAAAAACAACACAGACTGGTCACTACTACTGTATGGACACGAAAAAAGACAACAAACAACCGAAATGTCGTTGACTTTACAGCAGATTACTGGGATAACAAAGAAAAGATGCCTGCCCTGGTGTCCTTTTCTGGAACTTTCTTGTGGACGTCTGTCACCCGCTGGTTTCCATGGAGCATTGTCTGAGATGTTCCATAATATGACAATAGACCTATCTACCTACAATGGAGACAAGCAGGTGCATTACCCACGTTACAGGTCAGATCTGTAGGGAAGGGATCCATTTTTGTACCACTAAAACAATAAATGCAACGTAGGCAATATGTTAAACACCATACAGCGGAACATTGCAGGTGTAACACATTACACATCTAATTTCAAGCACATTTTATAAACAAAACTATTCTCAAAGTACTACAGACAATTGATATCAGAAAAAAAAATGTGTATATATATATATATATATATATATATATATATATTCCCTAAAGCTTCAGCTTCCAATCATGTTGCAGCATAATTTCCCACCGATCGCGCTCCCGCCAATAATGACGATTCACGCTGTTGTATTTGCGCCTGTTCGCCGATCAACTGTGAGCGAGCCTCGTGTATGTACGCGGCATTTCATGAAATTGGACAAAATCTTTAACTTGCTACGCTAGTCCGTGGATATACGCGACCCACGCATACACGTGAATACGCAAATTAACACGGCAAACTGTTAAAACGGAGTGACCATGTTCTTATGGGGTGAGTCATATTATCGTATTATTTCTGCATCAAAGGGACATATTAGCTGACAGCAGGGGCCTAAAACAGGACTAAACTGGGACTAAACCAGGTCTAAAACAGGACTAAACCGGGTCTAAACCGGGACTAAACCAGGACTAAACCAAGACTAAACCAGGTCTAAACCAGGTCTAAAACAGGACTAAACCAGGTCTACACCGGGTCTAAACCGGGACTAAACCAGGATTAAACCGGGTCTAAACCACGACTAAACCGGGTCTAAACCAGGACTAAACCAGGATTAAACCAAGTCTAAACCGGGTCTAAACCGGGTCTAAACCGGGTCTAAACCGGTGGTGAATCTCTTCCAGAAAGGTTACACAGTGCACCTTTAAAATAATCAAGTAATAAGAATTCTCAAAATAACCAGGCGCTTATAAACTACAACATTTAAATTTTTTATTCTTATTTCGCACTTCCCGTACTTTAGCTGGTCCACACTTGTAGCAGCAGAAGCTAAATCTTCCATCTTTAGGGAAAACCTCCCCACTCCTCCTTCCTCTTCTCAGATCCAAATCTATCACAGTGGGACCCTGGTCTACTCCACCCTGACTTTTATTTTATTCATGCCCTCTCTCCCAAATGGTCCTACGCCAGCAAAAAACAGACTTTGCATTTTGACAGAACAGCAGAATAAAACGTAATTTCCACAGCCTTTTTAAAAATAGCTTCGAGAAAACTTGCACTAACCTCTTCTTGCCTTTTGCTAAACACGGTGAGCTAAAGGCTAATTATGCTAACTAACTAACTTCTTCGAGAGATGATAAACGTTTCAGGGAAGGGTTTAAATGATCCTGAATTTCTAAATGTAAAATTGATGTTAGAAACTTGAGTAGGGGGCAGTGTGCTGAGATTGGTCGTTCGAAGTGATGAAGTTCAGGAACAAGTTTATTTATTAAGTTACGGTTAAAGCATAGACTGTATAAATCAGGGGTGCCCAAACTTTTTTCATCAAGGGCCACATATCTAAACACAGACGAAGCAGAGGGCCGATCGAGGGCCATAGACCAGTGCTCAGTAGTCAATAATTGAAATATGCATGTTTAACACGTTAGAATGAGCTATCAGTCTTTTATTCATGCTAAGATCCTCAAAACCACACAGTAAATATTAAATAATTGTCTTATCAAGGTAGATTTTCAAAAAAACTTGCAGTCAAAAGTTCTGCTCAAGGTAATTTGGGCCAATTCACCTGGAAGCCTGAGGTCCAAGAAAAATTTGTCTGAGGGCCGCATTTGGCCCACGGGCCAGAGTTTGGACATGCCTGGTATAAATTGAAGTGGACTAAGGGAGTGTGACATCGCCATAAACGTCATCACAACAGAGACTGCTGAATCTTACATGTGTCACCGATAAGTAGGGGTGTCAGTTTAACGCATTAATTAGATTAATTAATTACACTGCAAAATTAATGCAATTAATTATGAGCAGCAATTCAATGTGCGCGCATTTTAAATTTGGCGTGCGGCGAGCAAATTGCTGCCAGGGCGTTTGAATGGCAAGTTTATTTATAAAAAGAATGAAGACAGGACGATCAACAAGAACACAGTGATTTGTAGCTTTTGTCAAAAATAATTTTCCAATCACCAAAGCTGATCCAGCCTGACGGAGCATTTGAACGACAAACACGTCCGGACAAGTTCCATTGTTACCGGTGATAGAGCAAGTGTGAACACACTTCAACAAACCACGCTCACAGAATTTGGGAAATGATTGAGCAAAGCAACCGGAGAAAACTCAATCGCAAAGTGCGTTTGTTTGTTCGTTCGCTCGCTCACTCTCAATCTCTTTCTCTCTCACGAGATTAAAATGCGATTAATTAGATTAATTCATTACAAATCCTGTAATTAATCAGATACATTTTTTAAATCGCCTGACAGCATTATCGATAAGAAAATAAGAAAATAAAAAAAATAAAATTGGAGAACACTGCAAGTACAGAACAGTGGATGTGTACCAGTGGTGGTGAAAACGAGGGTTTGATCAGAGTTCTGAAAAGCAGATTTTGTAAAATAAGTCTGCTTTAAGGTTATGGTTAGGAAAAAAGGATGAGTTGTTAGCTGAACTATATTAAAAAAACAAAATTGCCATCTATTCGTCTTATTTAACCATAAAATAAAGCATAAAACAGTCAAAAATATAACATTACTGTATAGGCCAGTTTATAGCTACACACATTAACACGTTACCGTGGCAACCAAAGCTACATCTAAACATGTACAAGCTGAAGGGGAACGCAATGTGGACAAGCAATTAGCGAGCATCTCCACCACGATCGAAATGGAAGCTTGAAAGCACTCAATATACGGAGAGCAGACGGCATTTCATTTCGTTTTAGCCTCGGTCCTGTTTTTTATGTTATTTTTTTCAATATATTGTGGAATAATTCTAGTTTTATTTTTTTAAATTCTAATTCAGTCTTCAGCATTATTTTATCTTCAAGGTAAACTGTGTAGGCCCAACTTTTCCTTCACACAGGTTTGAGTAATCTATTATTATCAGTCTGTGTACATCTCCAAAGCTTTAAATGCTCTGTTCCACCTTGTGATGTCATGAAGCTCCTTTTACCATTAGTTCAGAATAGATTTGCAAGTCCACGGCTAAAATGATCAAATTTGAGAAGATGTGTGAATGAAACAAAACACAGCTCCACAACATCGATGAGAAAATAGCGTAATATGAGCCCTTTAATGCTTTGCTTGGGATGTTCCACTGTATAGCATTACATTTATCTATCTCCATGCAGAAAAGCAGGGGATGCCAACAGGGCAGGTTACAGGTCAGGTCTGTGGAGAGGAGACCCTACTCACAGTAAGAATATATATTCTACAAATAATTAATTGAAGAATTGAAGAAATGCAAGATAGACACATTAAATACCATACAACCTGGAACATTCTAACCAAAAACAATCAAATCTCCATGGAGACAAACAGTCGAATCCACCAAAACAAGTATTTTTGTCAATAAAAACAGCTTTAACTGGTCTTTTTGTACATTTCAGACCATTAAATACCATACAATCTGGAACATTTTAACTAAAAACAATAAAATCTCCATGGAGACACAGAGGCGACTCCACCAAAATAAATATTTTTGTCAATAGAAACACCTTTAACTGGTCTCTTTATATGTTTTAACCATTAAATACCATACAGTCTGGAACATTCTAACCAAAAACAATCAAATCTCCATGGAGACAAACAGGCAACTCCACTAAAACAAGTATTTTTGTCAATAAAAACGGCTTTAACTGAATAACGGATAAGATCGATAAGTAAATCAACACTGTGGAACGTTCCAGGCAAAGCGATAACATTTTCATGAGACAAATGCAGGTCCTCTACCAAAAAACGTACAAAGAGACCCTTTAACTCTTTCTCTACCAGCCTGTTTTCAAAATCTAAGCCCTTGTCTACCAGAGATTCAGAGCATTTTCACTGATTTTTCAAGACTCACAGAATACTGAGTTCTTTCACTATATAAACATAGCACACATCAAAATAAAGTGTTGACTCTCATCTTTCACCTGGAAAAAAAATTATGTTTCTAACCTTTTCGGTTCTCAAGTAATTGATAGTAGAACATAGCAAAGTTTCAGCAAAAACACTGTTTTTTGACAACAAATTTGAGAAAATGACCTTTTTGTGAAAGGAGGTATTACAAGCAGATAAGTGACTTTGACATCAATACTTATTGATTTAGTGACACCTCAAACATCTAAAATAACAGAGAAAGATTTTTGATTGCAAATTTTTTTTTTTTAATTTACAAATATAAGAAATAACTATATACAAATTGACAAAGAGAACAATCTTGAGAGAATAACAACAGTTACAATAACAACAGAACAATGTGTGCACGCGCGTGAACAATGTGTGCACGTGCGTGAACAATGTGTGCACGTGCATGTATGCGTGTGTGTGTGTGTGTGTGCGCGCGTGTGTGTGTGTGTTGTTGGCCTTCAGGGAGAGCGGCAAAGTACTGGCGAGCATAAAGGTTTGTCTGCTCAGTAATGTGTGCCAGCAGCTCATTCGTGATGAGGAGCTCAAAGAAGTCTGCTGGCACGTCAGACTTCAGCTCCGCTGCAGCGCTCCGGAGTCCAGGGGTGGCCGTGAAGGGAATCATGTTGGGTTCCCAACATTTTGTTGCCACTCCACACTTTGTGTGGCAGATGCACCACCTGTAAAATGACAGAAATGTACAACATTACCTAATGTCATTTTTTTGTATTGCTGCAATGTAATGGGGAGAATATATATATTTTTTTACCTTTCTTCTCCGCTTTGCGAGCAGAGGTCCCCACCCCTGCTCGCAAAGTAGGTCCTCTGCTGGATGAAGGCTCTGTAAATGGGAAATTCCTTCACATCAATAGTGGCATTTTACATATACAATTTTACATATACACACACACATACCCAAGCATAAACCTTTACATACACACACACACACACACGCATAAACCTTTATACACATAGCTACGCACGCGCGCACGCGCACACACGCACGCACAGACACGCACACACACACACGCACGCCTGCATTCATTCACACAGTAGCTCCCGGACATTTGGACAAGAGGGAAAAAGTGCATGCAGGCAGGGAGGAGATAAAGTAAGTTCATTCATTGATTCACCACACAGCACGTAAACTTAGTTCTTACCCATCTCTTCCTCTGGAGAGGGGGATCTGCTTCTCCCAGAGGATCCCGACGGCAGCCGCTCATCGGGCGGCTCGGGGTCTGGCTCGCTGGACTCAAATTCGCTGTCCTCCGGGTCTGAGACCCGAATAGACATGGCCCCTGCCTCGGACAGACGAGATCTCTTTCTTGCCGTCCTTGCCTGATCCGGCGTGTCTCCGCGGTCCTGTGGTCCGGGACCTTGGGTCCCAAGACCACTCCGACCGCTCGGATCACTCCGTAAAAACCGATCGATTGTTAGCTGCCGCTAGGCAGCTAACGGCATATTGCTCCACTACTCAGTACACACGGGTGAGCGCTTCTGGGCTCTCCGCCCCCGATCGCCAAACTAACACACACACGATCACCACCTAGGGGTTAGATGTGTGAATTACACCTTGAACTATGAATTACAAGTTGCTCCCGGACGTATCCTAGCAACCCCCGCTGAAAAACGGCTCTGACGTCAATCGACGTATCGGTAGACTACGTCTGGAATCGCTCTGACGTCAAACGACGTCTCCGGTAGAGAAAGAGTTAAGGAGAAAAATAAAAAATAAAAGTGCAGTAAATTTCAGCAGAGTTTTGTAGCTTCGGAATAAGAGAATAAGAGGTTAAGTCGATGTCGTGAGCGCAGACGACACTGGAGCCTTGTTCTGGTGCTGAAAAGTGTTTGGACCAACCTGACCCTGTACATGATGAGATCCTGAGCATAGAACACACACACACACACACACACACGTTCTCTCTCTCTTTACTTTCAGCGTCTCTCACTCACTCTCTTTCGTTTAACTGTCTCTCTCTCTCTCATGTGAAGAAACGGTGCCAAATATCGGACTGATAACTGGGAAATCCCTCTGATATCACTGGACCCAATATATCCTCCATCACTGCTATCTATCCCTCTCTTTCTCCTCTATCTCCTTTGCTCATTCTCTCTGTCTCTTTCTTTCCCCCTCTCTTTCTTCTTTGCTCTCCCTCTGTCCCTCTATCTTTCTTCTTTCTCCCTCTATCTTTCCTCTCCCTCTCTCTCGTTCTCTCTTTCCTCTCCCTCTCTTTCCCTCTATCATTCCCCTCCCTCTCTTTCCCTCTATCTTTCCTCTCCCTCTCTCTTTCTCTATCTTTCCTCTCCCTCTCTCTCGTTCTCTCTTTCCTCTCCCTCTATCTTTTCTCTCCCTCTCTCTCCCCCTCTCTCTCTCTCCCTCTCTCTATCTTTCCTCTCTCTCCCTCTATCTTTCCTTTCCCTCTCTCTCCTTCTCTCTTTCCTCTCCCTCTCTTTCCCTCTATCATTCCCCTCCCTCTCTTTCCCTCTATCTTTCCCCTCCCTCTCTCTTCCCTCTATCTTTCCTCTCCCTTTCTCTCCTTCTCTTTCCTCTCCCTCTCTCTTTCCCTCTTTCCTCTCTCCCTCGATCTTTCCTCCCTCTCTCTCTCTCTATGTTGCCTCTCCCTTTCTCTCCTTCTCTCTTTCCTCTCCCTCTCTTTCCCTCTATCTGCCCTCTCCCTCTCTCTTTCCTCTCTCCCTCGATCTTTCCTCTCTCTCTCCATCTTTCCTCTCTTTCTCTCTCTCCTCTCCCTCTCTCTCCCTCTCTCTTTCCTCTCCCTCTCTCTCTCTATCTATCCCCTCTCTCTCTTTCCTCTCCCTCTCGTTCCTCTCTCTCTCCTTCTCTCTTTCCTCTCTCTTTCTCTCCTTCTCTCTTTCCTCTCCCTCGATCTTTCCTCTCCCCCTCTCTCTCTCTCTCTTTCCTCTCCTCTTACATAGTATCTCTTTTCCTCCCTCCCTCCTCCCTCCTCGTCCAGTTCAGAGCACATATGTAGTGTACATGTGACACACACACACACACACACACACACACACACACACACACACACACACACACACACACACACACACACACACACACACACACACACACACACACACACTCACACTCACACACACAGCTCTGATTACATCTGCTGCTTCTTTCATCACGGTGCATCGTTAGCACAGACGCCATCATGAGGACACACAGGCAGCACGGAACAGGGACAGCGCACCTAAAGACGGGAAATATCTGGGAATTCTCTGGGAATTCTCTGGGAAAAATCAAATGTGAGAAATATCTGGGAAATGCCTGGGAAATACTGTATCCATGCAAGAATGAATGGGGCTTGTGCTATCAGATTTGTCAGTTGTGTCAACCTATGACTCCGGGGCCAAATCACCAGAAGTGGCCCTGTGGCTCTTTTGTTTAAATCGGGAGTTCCCAAAGTGGTCCATGGTCCAAACTTGGCCCTCCACGGAATCTAACTTGGCCTTCTATACATCTATTTTGAGTGTTAGCAGATGAAAGGAAGCTCTACCTCCCTAAAAACACAATGTAATCATAAATATCTTTGCAGACAAACTTTTTACGTGAGAAAACATTCATAGGTTTGCCTTCGGTATTCATTTTTCAATTTTGGGCACCCCTGGTTTATATATAGTAAGTCGTTTTTGCCAGTGCATCTCTATGGACGTTTCGTATCGTTGCCCATGATGTCATCTATTCGACGTTTTAATCCAGAGATCTAAGACGGAACAGAATTATCCCTGTGTACGTTTTCTACAGAAGCATATCATGGGGCCGACAGCGGCACATGCCCACATTCTGTATGTGACATAGATAAGATCACATGGAGCTGACACAAGACACATGGAACACCCAGGGAAGGCTTTTAGCATGGACGCCGCGAGCATGGAGACTGAAAATTACACTGCGCTTTGTTTCTCATCCCAATTATTCACCGCAAAGAGTTTAGAAGCGCTTTTCACAACTTTAGAGACCAGAGTGATACAGCTAGTATGCTGACGCTCACTTCCAGACAATAAAATTACATTAAAGGTCCTATATTATGCTAAATTTACTTGTGAGCGTTAAGCCATGTTAGAATACCGTTAAAGGGATAGTTCGTTTTTGTTTTTTTAATGTGAATTTATGGCATCCCCTTCAGTAGTGTCGTGCATTAACACTGACTTACCCCTGACAGTGTCCTCTGAACCGAGTTCTGCCCCGGTTCTGGCGCTGACGAAAGTAGGTCCGGCAAGTTAGCGGACCAAAAAGTTCAAAAAGTGATATATTTGCGTCAGAAAACAGTTGCACACGAAAAAGTCAGCCGTCTAAATCGCTTGGTGCTATTTTCTCTCGAGTCGTATCACTGCGCGCCTATTATTATTATTAGCCTGTTCACCTGTAAGTGGCGGTGTTTACAAGTGAACAGGCTAATAATAATAATAGAGGCGCAGTGATACGACTCGAAATAGCACGAAAATACGAAAATAGCACCAAGCGATTTAGGCTGCTGACTTTTTCGTGTGCAACTTTTGCAACTTTTGTGACGCAAATATATCACTTTTTGGACAAATATTGTTTTGAGAAGAAAAACAAGCTTTATTAACTTTCCCCGCTAACTTGCCGGACCTACTTTCGTCAGCGCCAGAACCGGGGCAGAACTCGGCTCAGAGGACACTGTCAGGGGTAAGTCAGTGTTAATGCATGACACTGCTGAAGGGGACGCCATACAGATTCACATAAAAAAAACTTCATCAAAAACATGCCTGGAGTTGTGTTTTGTTTCATTCACACATTTGTGTAATCCTTTATTTCTACATTGTCTGTCTACATCTCCAAAGCTCAAAATACTCTGTTCCACCTTTTCAAATTAACAGCTACTTTTTACCTTTTACTTTAGTAAAATTTGTAAATTGTAGAGGTGACGTTATCCAAATTCTTCTAATGATGGTGTATGAAGCACAGTGGAGCATTTCCTGTATTACCACATGACATCACAAGGTGGAACAGAGTGTATTCTGTTTTCAGAGAACTCAGCTGAAACTGTATCTACTGCTTACAATGGAAGCCCATTTCTGCCAGTAAATACACAATAATGCCTTACAGAAAGTCGTAATTATGAGTTTAAAAGTCATATTTACAAGTTTTAAAATGACTTTAAAACTTGTAATTATGACTTTTAAACTAATAATTATGACTATAAAACTTGTAATTATGACTTTTAAACTAATAATTATGCCTTTTAAACTAATATTTATGACTATAAAACTTGTAATTATGCCTTTTAAACTCGTAATTATGACTTTTAAACTTGTAATTATGACTTTTAAACTAATAATTATGACTATAAAACTTGTAATTATGACTATAAAACTTGTAATTATGATTTTTAAACTAATAATTATGACTATAAAACTTGTAATTATGACTATAAAATTTGTAATTATGACTATAAAGCTTGTAATTATGACTTTTACACTCATAATTATGACTTCCTATGATGATTTTTTATTTACTGGCAGAAAGGGGCTTCCATAACTTCCTTAAAAAAATAGAAACAAAACATAATACATAAAAAGTCCATTGTTTACAGTGAGCTTAGCCGTTAGCGGTTGTAGCATTAGGTCATGTTTAAAGTGACCAGCTGACACGAAACACTCAATAAAGCTCTATAAGCACTCCCTGACACACACACAAGCACACACACACACACACACGCACACATGCACGCATACGCACACACACACGCACACACACGCACACGCACACACACACACACACACACACACACACTCTCTCTTTATTTACTTGTAGCTGCTTGAAGATGCATGTGTATTGATCTCATAGATTTAAAGCTCTTGTTAGAAGACTCTCTGCAGCCTGGATCCCTCCTCTGATTTCTGTTACATAAGAGAATTTTCAAGTGCCAGAGAGAACAATTTGTGTTTCAGGTTTTTTTGTTTGTGTTTGCTTGTTAAAATAAAAATACATAAAATAATTGAGCTCATGCACAAGTAGGTAGTTTGCAAAGATAGGAAAGTGTGAAACCTTGCAACAACAAAGTGAGCAATGGTTTTAAAATAGAGAGGTAAGCAAGTAAAAAAAAAAAACGTATTAAAAGATCATCAAAAAGAATCTCGCTCTCGACATAAACATCTTTGTTGGAGCGGTCAGATTTACAGGTTGGCGGCGCGATTTCAGCTCCCACAGACGTCATTGTGTCCTCGGGCAAGACACTTAACCCACCTCGCCCCCAGTGTCTCTATATACTGGTGTATGAATGGTTGAGTGGACCCTTGATCTAAAGCTTTGAGTGCCTTAAAGGTGGAAAAGTGCTACATAAAAATGTCACCAAATTTAGGTTTTTACATACAGTAATCCCTCGTTTATCGCGGGGGTTAGGTTCCAGAAATAACCCGCAATAAGAGAAATCCGCGAAGTAGGACAACTTTATATTTTACAATTATTCTACATGTTTTAAGGCTGTAAATGCCTCACCACACACATTATACGCTTTTCTCAGACTGGAATTAACCTTTTCTCACATTTCTCTCTCATTTAAACACTCAAACTTTCATAGATTTTCAACAAAATGTATTAATAGTGAAACGTGGGGAAAGACAAGGCTCCGGAAGCCCCGCCGGACGTGCAAGGAGCACTGCCACGTCCTGGGACACGACGCGCACCAACCCCTTGGAGAAGTGCGCGACACGTGCACCCCTCATCGTGGTCAAATCCGTGACAGAGCAGCACGACCGGCGCGAGGCCGCGCGTACACCGGGGCTGCGAGCACGAGATCGAACCGCGGCACCCGGACCGCGTCCTCTCAGCCCAAGCCACAAACCAGCCGCACAAAACCAGCAAAGAGCGGCACGTGGTGGTTTAATCCTGGTTTAGACCTGGTCTAGTCCCAGTTTAGTCCAGGTCTAGACCTGGTCCAGTCCTGGTTTAGTCCAGGACCAGTCCAGGTTTAGACCTGGTTTAGACCTGGTCTAGACCTGGTTTAGTTCTGGTCTAGACTTGGTTTAGTCCACGTTTAGTCCTGGTCTAGTCCCAGTCTAGTCCCGGTCTGGGCCTGGTCTAGTTCCAGTCCCCCCCCCAAAAAAAAAAGCCACAAAACAGCGAGGTGAACAGTGAACCGCGATAGAGCGAATAAAAAAAGGAGATCCGAGGCATTACGACTTACAATAAAAGTCTTTATTTAGGCAAAAAGGACATGCCTACAAGTTTCAACCTGGCAAATGATCTTCTTTGGTGCAGATATGAAAATGCAACAAAAAAAAAAACATCACACACACTGGAAACACACACACACGCACTCTAGCACTTCATGCACTAGTCTAGCAATTCAACCATTATTCACATTAATCGCCCATCACAAATCAAAAGTAGCTGCAATGGGCGGTTTAGGCGAGTAATATGATGCTAATGTTGACAATTACACAAGCCCCCTGCTTCCAGCTAAATATCTCCCTTTGATGCAGAAATAATATGACCACAAGCATTTTCAAAAACTATAAAGACAAAAATAATTCAATAAAATGATCTGAATAGCAACCACATTTCAACTCAAACTCAACTCAAACCGTCAATGAATCAAAACAGTTTGCCCCACCTCTACCCTGCCTCTGCCCTTACCTCCATGCACCCGCCCCTCACGTACACTCCCCCTTTAATCTCCTCTCTCTCTTACCTCTCTCGTCTCTCCGGGTCGGGTCCTTCCTTCTTTCCCTGTCTCCTCCAGCCTTTCGAGGTCTCAATCAAGCCCCTGTGTGAGAGCGTCGGACAGGGAGAACCTGCCACAGCTCACCGTCTATTTTCAGAGCCTCATGCAACTCAATCTGCACCAACAAGGCTCCCCACGGCGGCACAGCGGGGTGGGGTAAGCCGGGGTGGGTTTGCGGGCTCGGAGAACGGAGGGTTTGGGGGTGGTGTTAGCGTTAGTGTGCTGATTTGAGGGTCCAGAAGCTAAAGTTGTATTTTGCGTGAGAACTGAGCTGTAAAATCAGTTTTGAGGATTACAGCGGTCGAAACGTGTTCTTTACTAAATTAGCATGCTAATAGCGTACCAGCTGATATTGTATTTTGTACAAGCCTCCGGAAGTGCACTGTTAGCATGATCGTTGATGTTAAAACTCTGCTCTGGTCTGTGAAGTTGTGAAAAGTGCTTAAAAAAACTCATTGTGGTGAATAATTAGGATGTCCTGAGTGCATAATGTGACACTGGACCATCCATCAACATTTGCAGTGCCTTTAAACCAACAGACATGTCCTGAAATGCATCTGTTTCTCATAGTTTGCAGCTGTCCAAATATATTCCTTAATAAACTAGCATGCTAACAGCACACCGGGTTCACGGAAAAAGCTGTATAATTAGAAGCAGAGAACATACAGCGGTCTTATTTTAAGCCTAGGAGCTGCTTTGACTACGTTCACACTGCAGGGCTTAATGCTCAATTCCGATTTTTTTGTGAAATCCGATTTTTTTGCGAGGCCTTTCACATTTCCAATTAAATGCGAATTGTATGTGATCTCCAGTGTGAACGCTAAACTCCCCAAAAGTGTCCCACATGCGCATTGGAGGACACAATGACGTCACACGCAGCGAGTGTGCTCAATGTTTACGGAAGTCGCCTAAAGTTGCTTTCGTACCGGAGCCAAAACATGTACAGCTTATTTGTTCTAAAGAAGAGACGGAGAAAGAGAAGGACAAGGTTTTTGGCCACAGCATTTTGCGGGGCAGTGGCAGCAACGTCCAAATCAATTTGATGCTGGCAAAAGCATTATTTCACCTACTATGATTTCATTTTGTTTAGCAGATTCCTTCAGTCATGGTAAATGGTTTATGTTTTTATTTTTCCACCTTCAAGGCCTCAAAACACTTTAAGAAACCAATCACCCATTCACACACACACTCATACAACAGTGTACGCAGACACCACATCTGTGGGAGCTGGAATTGCACCGCCAATCTGTGGTTTATTGGATCTGACCCCTGACTACCAATCATGTCTATTTCATGAGATTTGAACCACCAACCTTCGACTCAGCGGACAAACTGGACTAACTGAGATGCTGCCGCCTGCTGGTGTTACATGTACTTTTGTGATTGTTGCTGTACTTTTCTCTGTCCTGTAGTAGATGATTTGACATAAACCCACCGAGGGACTGAAGATGGAAATGAGCCATGTTGGCTATAATCTTTACATATTTACTCTTTAAATGTTCATTAATATGTTCTTTCCCTTCACAAATAAATAAATAAGAAACTAATGACTAACTACTGCAATGAAATAAGATAAGACTTTATTGATCTCACACAGAAGAAATTTACTTGCCACAGTAGCTCCAGGCAGAGACAGTTTGAACAAGAAAGAAAAGTGCATGCAGGCAAGAATGGAATAAAATAAGTAATAATAAAATAAGTAGTAATAATAAAACAGTAACTAGGAGAGTATGGAAAAAAGGTATTGGACGTTTATAGACTATATAGTGGAGTTATACAGTCTGATAAAATAAGTAATAATAATAATAATAATAAATATAGCCGCAAGCGGCAATGATCGGCCCTCGCCTCGTTGTCGTAGCCAAACAAAATTTGGTACACAGAAACACCGTTGGTAGGCGACCAACAGGAAATCAGCCATAGTGGACCGAGCACGTGACCTGGCGCCGAAGGCAAATTTTCCTGTCCTCGTATTTTAACAAACTCCTCCTCGGGTTTTTGACCCAGACTCACCAGAATTGTGCTGTATCATCTCGACAAGTGGGACATTAAAAGTTATTAAAAGCGTTCTAAAAGACTGAACAGTGTTTCAGGCGTCCCATTGGCAAGGACAGATGTTTGGCCTGTTGCCATGGCAACACCGGTATAGCCATAGGCACAGTGTATTTTGATATTCCAGGGGGCACTGTCGAGCCATTTTTTAAAGATTTTTTAATACAGATTATTTGAAAATTCCGTTTTTGGCATTCTTGAATTTTGTGCAAAATTTATTGAGTTTTCGTCGGTGGGAAGTACCCGAACCTTGAAAAAAGTGTATAGGAAATTAATAATAAGAATAAAATAATTAAAAAACCAGAACAGTTACAGTAGGCCCTACGCTTTAGCGCTCGGGCCTAATAATAATAATAATAATAATAATATATAATAAAAAAATATATATATCGAAATCCTGTTAGCTCACCATCAAACCTACTATGAATACAAGTTGTTCACCAGTTTTAAAAACATTTAAACAAAAATAGATGAAAGAATCATGATTCTAAAGATCCTAATATGTATCTTTTATCCTATGATGCTAACTGTAGGCACTGCTCCGTCTGAGGCTTTGTTAGACTTTAATCTAAACAGGACCATAAACGCTCGTATTAATCACAGGCCCCTGAAAATGTGTTGTTTAAAACCAATTTGTAATTTCTCTTGAGCTGTCAGACTATCTAAACTAAAGTTTTGTTTTTTTTATCAGTGTTTGCTAATGTGTGCTTCGAGTCACCACGGTAACTGATGAACATTTCGCCAGTACGCATACACGTAGAATGAATCACGATTCTAAAGATCCTTGAATCAAGACGTTTGCGGTGGCGACATCGATGGAGCAATTACGTACAGTACAAAGAGTCGGGGTAATGAACAAACCATCCGCAGAGCCTTCAGAGGCAAGCAAAATGGAGAAAAGAGTTGAGATTACAGCCACAGGAGACCTCCCTTCTAAAAAAACTCCCCATGTGTGAGCTGGGGACAGGGCATGCCAGCTGGACTAAGCCGTATGGACCTGGGAACCCCCTCCCCTCCACCAGCATTATGTCATCAAGCGCTGGGGGAGCAGGCGTACAGCTCCAGCTACCTTCAAACTTGGGACAAATCAGGAACGCAATCAATCAAAGCCGACTACGATGACGCAATGTTTGGACCGAAACTATCTCACTATTACACGTGATTTGAGTATGTTTGAGTTGTGTTGAGTGCATACTGTATTAACTTTGGTCGATTTACTGGACATCATTTTTGTAATTTCAAGGTATTGTTTTCTTATGTCAAACTAAATTAGCTTCCCAATCAGCGCAGAAGTAATTACACCGCAGTCTTCTCATTAAAGGTCCCATATTGCGCTGTTTTTGGATCTGTTATAATGTTGTTTTCTCATCACAAACATGTGTAGAGTTGTGTTCTGTTTCATTCACACACATGTTGAACACAAATCCGGTATATTTAGGACGTTTAATGCTTTCAAGATATCATGTCAAACAAAATGACCTTCCAATCAGCGTATTTGTAATTTTTGGGCAGTTTTTGTTATCTTGTTACACCTTGATGTAGTGAGTGGTGCGTTCCTTGAATTACAAGCTGCTAAAAACAAAAACATACCAGGCCAATCTTCACAGACCTGACCTGTAAATTGGCGTCACTCTCTCTTCACCAAGGTTATAGATACGTTTGAAGGAGAATGAACGTTTTTTTTTTAACAATCTGAGCCTTATTTCGGTAATAAAACAAGTTGTTTTACTCACCCATAGCACTTTGGTGTCATATGGAGCATTTCCGGAGATGTTTCAGTTTAGCGATATCCGTAACATGAGTTCTCGGGGCATATGTTTGCGGTCTCCAAATAACAAACTTTAGCACTTTTCAAATCATAGAAGCTCGATGTCTTAGTCTACGCTTTCGTTTGAGTCAAAAGTGGCCTGTAATCCGAGATTTATCCATAATTTACAGCTTTGCGTTTCATGTTTGCAGGGCTCTCAAGTTTTGAGCTGGGTCGTGCGTGAGACTGCGTAATTTCCCTGGAGCAGGGAGGGGGTGCGAGTGAACAATTTTTCCTGAGGAGCGGCTAAAAACGCGCGGTGCCTGCATTATCTAACCGATTTTCTGGGCACAGAAAATCGGTGAGCATGTGAACACGTCGAATTGCGTGTGTCACACTCTCAATGCGTGAGACTTGAGAGCCCTGTGTTTGCATCCCAAGAGCTGAGAGCGAAATAAGCTGTGACTCCGCACTGCGCACTGTCCTCCTCATCTACTCGAAACTATGGATAAACCTCGGATTACAAGCCACTTTTGACTCAAACGAAAGTGTAGACTAAGACATTGAGCTTCTATGATTTGAAAAGTGCTAAAGTTTGTGTTATTTGGAGACCGCAAACATGTGCCCCGAGAACTCATGTTATGGATATCGCTAAACTAAAACATCTCCGGAAATGCTCCAAATGACACCAAAGTGCTATGGGTGAGTAAAACAACTTGTTTTATTACCGAAATAAGGCTCAGATTGTAAAAAATGTTAATTCTCCTTTAAAAAGATATTGAACATTCATGGGCAAACGTAAGCACTTCAGGTTAGTGGATAAAAGCTAACCACTTTAGCCACTGCTGCCCAGATTTAGACAAAAAAAAAGTTCAAATCAAGATATATTTTGAATTCAAGTCATTTTCATCTTGCCCGAGTACAGATATATTGTCTAAGCAGCTCTCGAGGTCAAAATGAAAACACATCTAATTATAAAACGTTTTGTTCGAGCAATAGGAAATGCACTCTTAGTGTGCTAGTTGTTGTTAGCATTAGCATGATGTCAACACTCTGCCCTGGTCTCTGAATAATTAGGGTGTCCTGAATGCATGAGGTAATCATAAAGTGGACTAAAGGAGTGTAACGTCACCCATAGTGTTCTGCTACAGTCAAATGAAGCTCACCGAAGCTAGCAGCTGTAGGGGCGAGTTTATTTACGGACAAAATAGCTAAATAAAAACACCAGAATCATGTAGAGTGGGTTAATACGGACTTTTTAAGAAATGACGAGCACACAGCAGCAGTTACGGAGAGAAGGGTGACAGTTTTTCAATGTAAAGTCAATGGGAAATGGAGTTGATGGAGCCGGGAGTGCCCCCATGCTCACTTCCTATTTGTAACATGGCAGGGTTAGCTACAGTATGTCCATTTACAAACACAATCAATGCTGTAAACTGCTAAAAATGTACTACGATGCATGGGATTCTCATTCTCAAAAATAAGAGACCACTGCAAAATCATCAGTTTTTCTGATTTTAGGTATAGGTTTGGGCAAAAGGAACATTTTTGTTTGAGTCTATAAACTACTGACAACATTTCCCCCAAATTCCAAATAAAAATATTATCATTTAGAGCATTTATTTGCAGAAAATGACAACTGGTCAAAATACTTCAAACAATGCAAAGAAACAAGATCAAATTCATTTTATAACAACATAATACTAATGTTTACACTTAAGAAGAGTTCAGAAATCAATATTTGGTGCAATAACCCTTATTTTTAATCACAGCTTTCATGCGTCTTGGCATGCTCTCCACAAGTCTTTCACATTGTTCTTGGGTGACTTTATTCCACTCCTGGTGTAAGAACTGAAGTAGCTTAGCTTTGTGTTTGTGTTGGAATTCAACAGATGCTGGAATGGAATGGCTGTAATACATGTAGAGATGCTGATTTCAGAAAAAAAAAATGCAGCAGTCTCTTATTTTTTTCCAGAGCTGTATGTTTTGTAGTCCATATTTCTTTTCATAATGAATTGTGATTTCAAAATATAGCAATTCAGAAAAAACAAAACAAGTAACAAAAATTTCCCAAGATAGTTCAACCGGATCTCCCTTTTACAGTCGCAGCGCAGGCCACCCTCCCACACAACACGCGTGCCGCTCATGCGCTTATGTAACGCACAGTGAAAGGCGCACACGGCGCAGCGGGGGGCCCGGCGTTCGCCAGTGGGTGTCACATTCTCCACGAGGCTGATAGAAGTGATTAGGAGGCCCCCAGCCCCCCTCATCCCCCCCTTACCCAGCACCCCCCGCTGGGCCCTTGGTTGGAGCGGGCTGGTAATCAAACGCACCGTCATGATAAATTAATGGATCAGAGAGGAAGCTTGGGTACGGTCGACGCTAATATTAGAGTGAGGTCAGCGGGCAGAGATAGCTGTAGCACGTTAGCTATACTGATGGCGTAATGGAAGTGTTGTGAGGTGGTACGGATGGTGAAACGGGTACTAGCTTGAGGAGAGTTTGAAGTTATCGAATAAGATAAATGCATGGGTTTTAAAGTGGAACTAAACACTAAACCAACTTGATTTCGCCATAACTGTGTATATGATTTTTAAATAGAATCGTCTACAGTTCCCAGCCATTTTTTAAAGCAATTTTAAAGGAATCTAGGTACAATTAAAGCTTTGTGTTCAAAAACAGTCATGTGTTCTGCCTCCAGTGGCCCAGTTGGAAGTACTACGTGACATCACACAGGACAGCCCTGATTACAGCCAGATGTTTGCCTGCCGAGGCGGAGTTTGAAGTGTGAATACCTCATACGGACGCATACGGATGTACACCTCTGGAAAAAAAAAAAAGAGACCACTGCAAAATTATTATTTTTTCTGATTTTACTACTTATAGGTACAGTATGTGTTTGGGCAAAAGGAACATTTTTGTTTGAGTCTATAAATTACTGACAACATTTCCCCCAAATTCCAAATAAAATAGAAATTAGAGCATTTATTTGCAGAAAATGACAAATGGTCAAAGTAACAAAAAAGATACATGTTTTCCGACCTCAAACAATGCAAAGATGCAAAGATTAAATTCATTTTAAAACAACATAATACTAATGTTTACACTGAACTGAAGTAGCTCAGCTTTGTGTTTGTGTTGGAATTCAACAGACGTTGGAATGGAATGGCTGTAATACATGTAGAGATGCTGATTTCAGAAAAAAATGCAGTGGTCAGCTGTATATGTTGTTCTGGTCTCTACAGAACATGTGGAATTTTAACAACTGTAGTTAAAGGAAAAGTAACGTTTTTTACAATCCAAACCAAGTTGGGTCTAAACAGGCCTCAAACCTGGACCAAATGATCAGTGTGAACACGCTTAAAGGAGAATTAATGGTTTTTTCCAATCTGAGCCTTATTTCGGTAATAAAACAAGTTGTTTTACTCACCCATAGCACTTTGGTGTCATATGGAGCACTTCCGGAGATGTTTTAGATTTGCGATCTCCATAATGTGAGTTCTCGGGGCACTTGTTTGCGGTCTCCAAATAACACAAACTTTAGCACTTTTCAAATCATAGAAGCTCGATGTCTTAGCCTACGATTTTGTTTGGTCAAAAGTGGCCTGTACTCCGAGATTTAGCCATAGTTTCGAATAGATGAGGAGGCCAGTGCGCATGTGCGGACTGTGCTCTCAGCTCCCGGGACCCAAACATGAAACGCAAAGCTGTAAACTATGGATAAATCTCGGATTACAGGCCACTTTTGACTCAAACGAAATCGTAGACTAAGACATCGAGCTTCTATGATTTGAAAAGTGCTAAAGTTTGTGTTATTTGGAGCCCGCACGGGGCATATTACATGCTCGGAGAATATATTATATGCCCCGCGCTATGGCTAGAAGTCGCGCTAGGCTAACGCAAATCTAAAACATCTCTGGAAGTGCTCCATATGACACCAAAGTGCAATGGGTGAGTAAAACAACTTGTTTTATTACCGAAATAAGGCTCAGATTGTAAAAAATGTTACTTTTCCTTTAAGTAGTGAGCTCAGTAGTGGACACACGTGTTATTTAAAAGAAGAAGAAGAAGAAGACACACTTTTTTTTTATCCCTGTAGGGAAATTATTTCTCTGCATTTGACCCATCCTTCAGGAGCAGTGGGCAGCTCATCTTTCAGGCGCCCAGGGACCCATCTCCATGATCCTATTGCTAGGCTTGGTCAGGACCTAAGCTGGAGGATTTTACCTATGGAGCATGTTTTGGGTTGATGGGGGAAACCGGAGTGCCCGGAGGAAACCCACCCAGACATGGGGAGAACATGCAAACTCCACACAGAACACACAGAACGAACCGGGAACCTTGCTGCTGTGAAGCATGAGTCCTAGCCATTCAGCCACCGAACTTCTTGGGTTCTGTTTTAAAAGACAACACAGTAACATGCAAGAGCCAGGTCTAGAGCAGCGGCTCGCCTCAGCTGTGACTCGAAACGAAACCAGGAAATAGACCTTTAATCCACCTGGTCTAGTCCTGGTCTAGTCCTGGTCTAGTCCAGGTTTAGGCCTGGTTTAGTCCAGGTTTAGTCCTGGTTTAGTCCAGGTCTAGACCTGCTGGCAGCCCCGTGCCGGGTCATGCTGCGCTATCACACGTGTCAGAGCGCAGTTTTCTCCCCCCTCCCCCTTCCCCCACACTTCACTATTAATAATTTTGTTGAAAATCTATGAAAGTTTGAGTGTTTAAATGAGAGACAAATGTGAGAAAAGTTTAAATCCAGTCTGAGAAACCAATCAGGACGCAGAACACAATGTTACACTATAAAAAAAGTTACACTATAAAAAAAAAAAAACTTGGAACGAATCAGGCTTTTTCCATTGAAATAGCTACTCAACTTACGAATTTTTCACGTTACGAAACCACTTCTGGAACGAACGGTTTAACAGGTGTTATTTTGTTTCGTCCGATGAAATGAAAACATTTAAGTGAGTTTTGTAGGCTCTATTACTTTTAATGTTTCACCTTTTAAATACCAGAATGATTACATGGGAGTAGTAGTTTCAGAAATCTCATCCTAGTCCTAGTGTTAAAGGAAATGTGAAAAGTCAGAAAGAAGCTACAAATTCTAAAAAACAAACAAACAAACAAACAAAAAATCTAGCTTCAGTAATATGTCCATTATACTCAACACAAAAACATGCTCCATAGGTAAAATCCTCCAGACCAAAGCCGAGCAATAAGATCATGGAGATGGGTATCAGAGAAATAATTTCCCTACAGGGATAAATAAAGGATAATAATAATAATAATAATAATACTAATAATACTAATAATATAATAAAAACTCTATTACCTCTATTTGAATTCAAGTCACCACAACACTGTACAATCACCAATCATCTAAGCCTTGCAGTCTGGCTATGGGACGTGTTGTATGGCTGTTGTACCACTCCTGCATAATAGAAACCCACAGCACGGATGTTACTTGTTCTCCATATGCACACACCGATAGATAACTTTGTCTAAAAGGTGCCCTTGAAGTGAAGGGTTCCACGGGAGGGTTGTGCGGAGAGGAGAGGTGCGTTTGATGTGTGGTTATGAGCTAAGCCAGTCTTAAGCATAAGGTCTCTGTTGTCTTCAGTTTTTCTGTTTTTTTTTTCTTCCTTCATCTGTTCTTTTATTCTTTAATTCTTTTCTCCTCTTCTCACTCCTGGGACCATCGCTCTCTCCACGGCGGAGTTTGAATGCTAATAGGTTACAGGAGATGCAGAGCTGAAGTGGGTATTGTTTCGGAGCGGGAGATGCAGGAATGAGCGGTTGTTGTTTTTTTCTTAATTCTTATTATTTTGGGGGGTGTTTGGGAAATTGTGAAAAGTTTGAGTAAGTAAGTAGATGACTTTATGTGTTTTTTCTGCTTTGGGACTGTTGCCTGGCAAGATATCTCTGTATATTTTATAAAGATAGAGAAAGAACCCCAAGATCATCCAATCAGATTTGTTTATTTCAGTGACACATGTGAAACGAAGGAGCTCATTTCTTTCACCTCAGATTAGTGTTGTCACGATACAAAAAATTCAAACTTATCCTATATGATACTGAGGTATAGAATCGATAATAATGTATCATAATAAAAAACAGTTTCTTTAGACCAGGGGTGTCAAACATAACTCCCCTCTAAGACCTTTAATCTGGTCCTTCGCTGATTTTCTATTAAATATTTAAATTTTCTATTAAACTATTGGTCATTTTCTGCACCTCTTTTCTGCGCAGCTCAGCATAGCAGCGTCTCCACCACCGTCGTTTTGACTGTTGACCGTGACACCCTCATCCGCAAAATGTCAAAAATGAGAAAAGTGGACGCCGAGTGCAGGGTTTTCTAAGAAAAATTGACTAATTCCTATTTGTTGACGGAGGTGAATGGGAAACCTGTACGCTTGTTGAAATTGCATTTTTCTTAAAGTTTCAGGTTGTCCATAATATTATAATCTTTTGTAAAAGAAAGAGTTCATCAAATAAAAAAAGACTTCTGTAATAGATTTGCGTTTCTCTGGACAAATATTTGGACTTATTGCTATTTTTGGGGTACATATACCATGAGTTTTCTGATCCAGCCCCTTTGGGATCAAAGCCCCCGGACCAAAATGAGTTTGACACCCCTGCTTTAGACAATAGAAAGTAATATTAAGATTAAGATTAAGATTAAGCCTTTATTGATCTCACACACAGTGACACACAGGAGAAATTTTACTTGTGCATTTGATCCATCCTTTCAGGAGCAGAATCTGTAATTGTAGTACTTTCTTTTATATTTCCATGTTGTGTACTCCCTCAATCCTCCAGGTAGGTTTTATACTGGTCCATGTGCGTATACTAGTCTTTGTGCTCTTATACTTGTTCTGGTACAGCTCAAGATCACCCTAAAGCTATTCAGGAATACTTGCTAAAATGAGTATCTAGTTTTGATACTAGTTTTATTATTTATTAGTATCTGATTTCCAATACTTTTGATACACAATCTTGCATGGATGAGATCTAAAGCTTCTTCCGATCATTTTGAGCTTTGGAGATAAACTCGATGACTCTTCCTGAGGGCCGCGCGACACCCCTGATGGAAGAGGCTGAGGTAGCGGTGACAGGGCGGAGAGATTTAGAGTGAACAGTCTGTGACAGATTCCCCCTGTGAGGTTTTGGACCTCAAAGACAGCGAGGTTCAAACACACATGGAATGTGTGCGCACTGAGGAGACACTAGTTTGTGATGAACTCGTCAAACCTCCAGACCAACCTCACTTCACAGCCCCTGACTATTGAATATTGAAATATCTGAGCCTAAACTCAACACTGTAACTGAGGGTTTCGTCGTTTCCAGAAAGGAAAGGAAAAAGAACAGGAAGGAACGAAAAAGAAGTATAGAACTGGAGCTGTCGAGAATGTGGACTCAGACAGAACCCAGAAATGAGGTTCAAATAGATGAGATGGACGCTGCCGAGAAGACAGTGATTGGTTCTTCCTTTGAACGCACCAGTCCTTCAGCAACACCACCGTCTTTGAAACGAGACGATGAAGTTCTACCAGAAGAGGAGGACGACGAGGAGTTCCTACCGGACATCTGCTCTATTACTAAATCATCCATCACGGCAAAGAGACGGAGGATCTAATAAAATTATATAGAGCTCCTGCCTCCTTCTTCCACAGCAACGCTTTTATGTAAATTAAAAAACGCATCTAAAAATAGTTGTTATTGTGTCCTTAGGCAAAACACTTCGTCCACATTGCCTCGTATACAAGTGGTGAGTGATGGAGGCGGTCAGCTGTATAAGATTAAAGCATTACTATTATAGACACCTTCACTAGAATCATACAATCAGATCATTTCAGCTCTGGAATCTCTGCTGAAGAAAATGGGAGTTAAAAACTAGCTTCATGACATCATAAGGTGGACCAGAACATCCTGAGCTTTGGAGATGTAGACAGACTAACAATAACATATTACTCAAACATGTGTGAATGAAACAAAACACAACTCCAGTCATGTTTTTGATGAGACGGCAACTTTCTAACATGACTTAAAGCTCGCAAAAGCCAATTTTGTGTAATATCCTCCTGAGACCCGGCCCATTAATTTGTGTCCTTTATAGTGGACATTGATTACCTGGCCAGCCAAATGATATCTCTCTGTATTTCCTATACACCGCGATACCATTTGGACACTCTCCATCCACTCTCGCTCCTCCGGTTCCAAACCGACTCCGCGATTCTGATTCGTTCAAAGATGGTGACGTCAGTGCACCCGCCTTTGCCCGCAAAGTCACTCTTAGGCAGCGGAAGTTCCGCCTCAGTTTTGAATCAAGATGGCGCAATCTCTGATTGGTTCACTTAGCTGTCTGTCTACGTGCAACCGCAGCGCATTCTGTGGATCAAGCGTTACCAGACTCACTCGCTGGTAAAGCGATGAGTCATGGATTCTTCCAGGCAAGGACATTGAGTTAACCAGTTAATCTTTTAAGTGTTTTGAGATAGACTCTAGTTTGTGGCTGCACTATGATTAAAAAATAATAATAATTATAAAAATAATAATAATAATAATAATAATAATAATAAATAAATAAATAAATAAATAAACAAACATGCATAAATAAGTAAACCAATTAATAAATAATAAATACAAATATAAATAAAATAAAAAATAAATAAAAATACATAAATGAATACATAAAAAAGTAAAAAAGTAAATAAATAAATAAGAAATCAAGGGAATCAAAAACTTTTTGCCGGTGACTGTAGAAGCTTGTCAGAGATGTTGGTCGTTAGGTTGTTAACTTCACTTGGATTTAACACTATTACCGTCCATTACAGAGGACAAGTTACAACATTATGAATAAAAATAAAATTAACAAAATGTAAATGCTAAGGTGTTCATTTACCTTCAAATAGAAAATTAACATAATAATAATAATAATAATAATAATTTACATACACTTTTTTCTTCGGGTCCCAGGAGGATATAGGACCTTTAATACCCTCTCTTTAACCAAAAATACCAACTAAAACATTAAGTGCAGTCAGAAGCAAAGTGGGCAGTACTGTTTAAGCTGGATAGAGTAAAACGACAAAGATATTCTGAAACTCCACGCACCACTGGCTCTGTACCACTGCAGCTGGTTAGTCCTCCACCCTGACAGTTGAGTGCCCTGGTCTGAATTAGTGACCAGCACGGACCCCCTCTGACCCAGCTGACCCGTCCATGTGAGGGGGGCGTGGCATCCATCTCCCGCTGACAGCAGACGACACTTCACAGCCGGGCCCGAGGAGGTGCGGACAGGGTCGCGGTGTCACCCCCAGATAACCCCGTGACCTTTCACCCCCGACCCCTGCAAACACACTCACTTCCTTCAACAAACATACTTATCTCCTCCAGTTTCCTCAAACCACCCAGGGTTATGTAAGGATTAGAATGGCATGGATTCAGATATATTGTGTAAGCAGCTCGAAGAAAAAATTCAAAATAAGTGAGATGTGTACTGTTTGCATCGGATTAAAAAGGTTCAAACACACATAGAACTTGTGCACTGAGGAGACACTAGCTGAAGAACTAGGTTTTTCGTTTTCACACCTCCCTTGTTTGGTTTGTTTAAAATGAACCAGAGTTCGTTTGCTCCTTTGATTCGGACCTTTTGGGCTGGTGTGAATAAAAACCAAAAATCTCAATCCGAAGCAAACAAGCGAACCGAGACCACCTAAAAAGCTTGGTCTTGGCATGGATCCATCGAATTCTGGTGTGGTTCATTTGAGGTGAGAATGCAGACCGGACTCGATCCGACACAAGTTGGCTTTTTGTACTTAACGAGCTCCCGTCGTATGTCAAGCATTATGGGAAACCGAGGCTTATGAAACGAAACTAAACAAAACGAAACTTACGAGGCTTACTTGCGTTTTGCGTGAAGACCAAGAGTCAGAACTTGATGCGCACATGAGCGCTGTCCTCCGTAGCCGTATTGCCCTGTATCTTCGTTGTTTGGAAATTGATTGTAAAATAATGTAAACCTCACGATGCTGCTCAAACATTTGTGCAAACTGTAAAAATTGAGCAAACCATATCGCTATGACTACATTGAAAACAGCACGAAACACCATGATTCTCCTCCTTCACTAGTTTGGACACGGCGTTTTGACACGGCTCATTTCTGTCCAATGGCTGAGTGACCTCAGCACACAAAGCAAGTGAACTATCGGACTTTCCTGGTGTGAAAACGACCCTAGACAATCCTCCAGACCAACCAGAACCAAAGCCCCATCAGCCTATCACTTCAGAGCCCTTGATTTTGCTGACCAACACGCTGACACTGAGTCTGAGCCTAAACTCAACACTGTATCTGAGGGTCTTGTAGTTTCCAGAAACGAAAGGAAGAAGAACATGAAGGACAGAAACTAAAAAGAAGCAAAGGCTGTAGAACTGGACCTGTCTAGAATGTGACCATAACCCCAAAAAGAAGCTCAAATTGATGAAATGGAGTCTGTTAAAAAGATAGTGGTTGGTTCTTCCTTTGAACGCACCAATCCTTCAGTGACCGTTCCAAAATGGTCCACCACAGCGTAAAGATGAGGATCTACAAGCAACAGAGCTCCTGCCTCCTTCCTCCACAGCAACACATTTATGCGAATAAAAAATGCATATAAAAAGAGTTGACATTTAGAGTTATTATATTTTTCTATAGAATGTTATACAATGTAAACTGTAACACACCAATCTGTATGTCTGAATGTATTTGAAGTTTTGCAGAGAATGTGTATTTTGAAGATTCTTACCATTCAAGATCAAGATTCTTATTATTTTATAACCATCCAGTCAGGCTGTGGTGAATGTCATGACACAGAACAAACTACACAAATGACTGTACATCTGACAGTTGGTATAAACCGTTTCAAAGGAAGTACCACCCGTGTTTCTACAAGTGGCACCCATCTCCAGAGAGAACACTACACTGGAGTCAAGTCACTGCTCGTGTCAATAATAAACCATGTAAATACAGCCCCCGTCTATTTTGTATTATGGGTACATCTGATCCAGTCTATACTAACTAGTAGAGAGCAATATATTGGTTTACCAATCTATCAGACCGGTATATGCAGTTCTTTGTGTATTGTATCTGTATCTTAAATCTCCATTACTTTGGTACCTAAAGAATTCACTCTAAGCTTTATTTGAACACTTAAAAGTGAAGAAATGACTGCAAAGAACATGACTACACAACCTCTGCAGCTCAGGAAGATAATTCTGGAGGCTCTGAGCTTTCACATGGGGCATGGTCTCTCCATAGACTGAGAATGAGACAAACTTGGATGTGTCCTCTATCTGCAGGTTAAGGTACTGGCAACTTAGGTTCAATTGTGATTGTAATACCTTTTTCCCTGTTCTTTTCTTTCTTTTTTTTCCTTCTTTTTTTTTAACAGGATGCAGGCTACAAACAGACACAGTAGACCAGCGGTGCCCAAACTTTTTTCATCAAGGGCCACATATCTAAATACAGACGAAGCAGCAGGCCGATTGACTGGTGCTCAGTGCAGTGAATAATTGAAATATATGCATGTTTAACATGTTAGAATGAGCTATCAGTCCTTTATTCATGCTAAGATCCTCAAAATCACACAATAAATATTAAATATTGTCTTATCAAGGTAGATTTTCAAAAAACTTGCAGTCGAAAGTTCTGCTCAAGGTAATTTGGGCCAATTCACCTGGAAGCCTGAAGGCCTGTCTGAGGGCTGCATTTGGCCCACGGGCTATAGTTTGGACATGCCTGCAGTAGACTGAGGCTCAAATGCAACTGTACATCATTCCCAAAAACGTGTTTCGTGGACATTTTTTGTGCGGGGCTATCGATAATTGCAATAAAACATGGCTAAAAGCCTTCTTTACTCATAGAGATTATATATAATATATACTGCCTTGCTAATCCTTTTTTTTCACTCTAAACAATCACAATGACCAGAACTTGAGCCCCTTGCCCCTTACACCCCGGAGTGGGAGCACAGCCTTCAGTGGGGTAGGGTTTCAGAGCACAAGGTGATAATTCCCTATGAGGAACGTTCACAGTCACAGGGCCTATATGGAATCAATATGGCCACTTGTGAAAGACACCTGTTTTCACACATACGAGCACACAAATCAACCCGCAAAGGCCAAGGCATGCATATCGGACATGAATGCTATTTGTGGATAAACTGTTGAGGCAAACTTACACAGAGAATGAGGTAGCAAGAGCAAATGGCCCCAATGTGTTCAGACAATGAGAATACAGCGGTAGTGACAGAAATAATCGTTACTGGGATTTTTTAAAAGTTCCATTCATCCCAAACATTATTTAATTTCATGTAGGAATTTTATTAAGAAGTACAAAACCTATATGATGTATTTGTGATGTCCAAGTGTGTGTAAAAGCTCTTGTTTGTCATTGGTAGTGATGGGAATACAAAATACAAATACATATTCCGATACGTGGTCCAATCAGAGTACTCTATTCTGAAAACTTAGAATACCTTTACATCTAGTTGCATTTAAATTACAGTGTAAAAATTCAAAATAGGTTTAAAACAGCTTTATATCTATTTGACTGTTTCACTGTTCACGGCATTTCCTATCTCTAACTGGAAAAAGAAAAATCACACTTGCACTGACTCTGAATACAACTTTGAGTGGGTAAATGAGAAGGTAAAAAAAAAAACATGGTCAAAAGCTCTCACCTGGATTTGTGCTTTTTTTTCCATTCACACACACATTTAACACACAAACTCTACACATTAAAGGTCCCATGGCATGAAATTTTCACTTTCTGAGGTTTTTGAACGTTAATGTGAGCTCCCCTACCCTGTTTAGCCCCCCCCCCCCCCCCCCCCATGGTTAAAAGTTGCGAAATGTCTAAACTGAGCATTTGCGATCCTTTTCTGCGTTACAAAAAATTGGAGCTCAAACGGGCGATTTTGAACAAGGCACCTTATTGATGTCAGATCGAAAAAAGAAATGCAAATGCAGTTCCACCCCCGTCTGTCTGAACTCAGCGTCTCTGTAAATCACGCCCAGAGAGTTTGGACTGCGAATGCGCTAGGCAATGCGAAATGCGTTTTTTTATTTGCCTGGAGGCACGTCCGAGTGTTTTTAGGCTCGGAAGTCCTTTATCTGAGCCTCTGGACCTTTGAACAGCAGTGGTTTAATTTTATTTTCTGTGGAAATGTGTTTATTTTTCAACGCTTCAAATCTCTCCCCCCGTGCAATAACACGGAAATGGATCAGCTGAGAGCTCTGAGCTGCATTCAAGCAACAACTTGAATGCAAATGAAGTGTTCAGAGAGAGAAAAATTACTCTTTCTCATCTTATCTCTGTTTCTCATGCACTGAGTGTTGATTTTGAAGAAGGATTCATTTACAGTATTAGGGAACCATTAAGGAGCCATATAAAAGCATCAAGAAGTACCATGTCATGGGATCTTTAAGGCTTCTCTCAAACTGAAAAACACTCTTTTCCACCTTGTGATGCCATGTGGTATTACAGGAAGTGCTCCACTGTGTTTTTTGAACACCACAGACCTTCACTAGACTCATTTGAATAATGTTCAGCCCAGAATTGCCAAAAATGTAAGGTACAGCTACCGTTTTGCACCAGAAGAAAAGAAGATGGAAGGATTTCTATGGCAATCTAAACTGAACAAAAGGTGAAACAAGACAACAAACAAACAAATTTATGGTAATTCTAGTCTATTATGGAGTAAATCAGTCCAATCAAGGCTAAAAAATACCTGTTAACTTTTAAACTACCACTTGTATACTTCATGACATCAGAAGGTGGAACCGAGCATTTTGAGCTTTGGAGATGAAGATATACCAATAACCCAGGATTACTCAAACATTTGCTGAAACAAAACACAACTCCAGGTATGTTTCTGAGGAGGTAAGAACATTCTAACACTAAAAGCTCTGAATTTCGCTCAACATGGGACCTTTTACGCTTCCATGTTATTAGCCTGACACACTGCAAGCCTACGCGCTACGCCTATTTATTCATCCCTCTCTTCCCTACTCTCTAAACCCTTCTTAAAAATTATTAATGAACCAGCTCGCCTCAGTGAAAATCATTCTTGACAACTTCTTAAGCAGCCCTAACTCCTTCTAATCACTTCTTACGGTGAAATGATTTTCCTCCCATCAACGCTAATACAAGTCTTCCTTCTTCTCCCGGCAGATAGGCTCTAGTAGACAGTACGGCAGACAGCTCGGAGCTCGCCAGCCCCTGCCACATGCTGGGCCGCTGTAGATAAAATGAATCCGTTGGCGTTCCGTGCATTTTTGTGTGTGTATTTTGTCGGGAACTTTTGTGGAAATGAAAAGAGGGGTATTAAGATGGTAAGTGGCGTGAAGAGCATGGGGTCTGGAATGGTGAATGGGGAGCGGGAGAGAGGGGCTGGTTACGCGTCTTTGAGTCTTATGAATGTGGAATGTAAGATTTTAAATATTTGTTTTTACTTTGTCAAATATAACCCCAAAATATGACTGAAAAAAACTATTGTTAAAAGGTGCATTGTTTAACTCACCACTTGGTTGTGTTCGTGTGGATCTGTGTCTAAAATGTCCCAGAGAATGGCATTAAACTTATCTATTTCCATGGAGACAAGCCTACAATGCCTCCAGACCAAGTTACAAGTCCAATCTGTGGAGAGGTGAGCTCAGTCATTGCGGGAATTTATGTTTTTTGTAGTATTTTGAGCATTAAAACACTTGTAAATGCAACACAGATGGGTTCAGGCTACGTTTATATGATGACGGTCTGAACAGAAGACGCAAAAGTGGTGTCGCATCTTCACTTTTTATTCCGCGTTTAGACGAGCGTTTTCTGGAGGAAATCTGCGTGCATACGGTGACGAAAACGTGTGTGGAATTCGATTGGGTATGCATGCCAGGCGGCTAGGTGGTGCTGTGATACATTATCACTATGTCCGTGCGCATGCGTAGAATCTTCTTTCTTCTCATCTCCGCCACGAAAAGCAAAACAAAACATGGCTACCGGTCGCAAAAAAAATGTGTGTGGTCAGACGAAGTTCAACTATTGCTTCAGACCACGTTAGACTACAAAGCAACGAAGGGACAACAAGGTGTGGACTGGGAATCCTGCCAAACAAAGTACACTGATATATGGACCGATGTGACGTAAACGCGTACGCCACGTCAGCAGATTTGACCAGAGTTTTGCATCTTGGGCAGTGTAGACAAAAACGCAGAGCGTATTCAAGTTTTCCACTTTGGAGGGCGGTTTCAGTTTTTTGCGTTTTTAAGCCCCCAAAACATCGTCACTGTCTAAACAAAAGGCACTTCCAATAAAAATATTTAGTCGTTTTTACCCGTAAGCGTTCTCGTGTAAACAGGCCCTTAATGCCATACTGTGAAACATTTCAGGCAAAGCAATATGTCCATGGAAACGAGTTTGTGGCAGATGCCCTACCAGAAAAGTTAGCCTTGGAATTCTCACTGACCATGGACAATGTAACTTAACTAAAGCTTGTATGTTTCAAACTCTTAATTATTTAATGGAATAAATGTTTAAGTGCAGAGAGCTACATAAAAAGAGATTCTACAGTTTATTGTGGTGAGGGCAGCTTAAATCTGCAACAAAATGATTTTCAACAAAAAATATTCTAGTATATCATACTTGAAAAGAAACAGACCACTGAATTGAAAGCGAATTCCTTCCTTTTTAATCAAAGTAACACAAAGAAAACTGTCAAAAGGAGTACCACAGGGCATCATTTTAGACTCATTATTCTTTTATTCTTTACAGCTCATCGGGCATTTTTGAACTGCTAATAGTAAATAAAAGCAGTACATACTGTATTGTCACAACAAGTCTGATGTGGCAAATGTGAGCTTAAAATATTAAGAAATACGCTTATATTCTTTCTCGTCAAAATGACAGTAATATTTGTTCTTTTTCGACAGATTTTCACAAAGCTCTGCAAAAAGACAACCGAATATGATCTACAAGTCAAACAGCAGCTGCCGAGGATCACATTAGCAATAAATCTTCCAAAATTATGAGACGTAGAATTGGAAATAAGACAGGGTCACGCAAATGTATCGATTCACCTTGAGTAAAGATGATCTCGACGGCTACTTTTACCACATAAACCATAATAGACGTTACGATTTTTCCACTGAAATTCCAATTGCATTCCCATATGGCTTTTTTTTCCTTCTTAATATATTAACAGCTTCTCATTTTCTCTTTGTCTCAGACCAGACAATAGTCACTGGATAATTATGAAATCCATTTTACACTGTGAATCATTCATGTTTTGATGGATGGCCGGGCATTCGCACCGTACGCAGCGATGCCCTTGAGCAAGACATGGAGGTCACCAGTTAAAGACCGCCGCACCAGTGATGTAATAAAAAGGCCATATGCATTAATTTTGATGAGGTAATGAGACAAATTGACTTTCAAATAAGAGAACGTATATCTTCCAGTCACTTCCATTTGCCAAAGTTAACCCATTAGCGAAAGATTTGTAGTTTTCTGTAGTTCATAATTCACTGGCAAGCTAAACTGTCTGTCAAGATTCTGAAATTGTAAATCAAGTGTAGTATCCTTGGCGTATTGGCTATTAACTTAACAATGAATTATGTTTCCTATGTTTGAGTAGAGTGTTATTTATTTCTCTAAGTAAATAAAAGCATAGATCTTAATTACCTGTCAACAATTAAAGAGGGGGTATTTTACTTCTATGGGGTATTAACTGCTAACCCATATTTAGATCACCTTGTATTGTTTTTAAAATGCTATATTTGCTGAAAACAACCTCACATGTTTTATAAATTTCACTTTTGTTTTTGACATTCTGGGTCTCCCCTCCCTCGCTGCGTGCATCAATCAATCAGCGTGCATCCTGCTAATCAATCTATTGCACGTCATCTCAGGTTTGTCAAGCTGTTGTGTACAGTTTTGTATCATGTTTTTGTATATTTATGGTACATTGGGAGCGTGGGTGATGCAGGCTTGTGGACAGTTCACAATAAGGAGGGTCTGAATAGGTGAGATGTAAAATGTATTGATGTATTGACTGAAATAAATTTTGCTAATTCTTTGTTAATATACATAAGACAAACTGAAAGTACTCACGAGTTATTTAGTAACAATGGGAAAAGGAGAAATTCAATTTGTCAACAAAAAAAAGAATTTACTTAACTTGCAAATTTGCAGATTATTTTCATTCTAATTTTTATCATAGACTTGTTTATAATTGAATCTTTTTGATGCAATAACCCCATTGTTACTATGTGTGTAGAATCCCTCAGTCGTCCAGGTAGAATCCATGGGAAAAGGAGAAATTATTTGGTCGAATACGTTTCGCAGCTCATCCAAGCTGCTTCTTCATTCATTCATTCATTCATTTCATTTATTTATTCATTTCGAGCAGGTCAACACAAGGAAATAAATACAGGTAACCAATATACAGTCAAATACATTTGTTTGTTTTTTTTTGCTCGAAAAGGAGTGGGAAGAAGAAAGCTTATTAAATCCCACCCCTGTCTTCCAAAACATAACTTAAATGATCAATTAGCTTCCTTATCAGCTCAGTTGAAAGAAACACAAAAACAAAAAAGGCAAATTCCATTCTTGTACAAAAAGCAAACAAACAAACAAACAAAAAAAACTGATACAGAAAAGTGCCATTTGACGATTCATTCAAACTCGTCTCTCTGTATTCAGACTAGACCATGTTTTTATACAAGAACTTAAGTTTGTGAATATTTTGTCAGAGCTTTTGCTGTAAATCCAGAACATTCCACATTGTTACCCCACACACAGTCACACAAAAACTTTTACGAGTTTTTCTAACATTAGGCTAAATGAAGTTTCCATAACCTCTCAAATTATAAATGTTCTCTTTAAGAGCAAAACATTTTTGCTAATCTTTTGGCAATTGTTTATTAGATGCTTTAAAAAGTATAATCACTGCATAATATTTTACAAGGTCATTACATTTTAATAACTTTAACTGAGTAAAAAGATCATGAGTGTGTTCTAAGAAGCCGACCTTGTGAATGATCCGCACGGCCCTTTTTTGCAGCCTTTTTCGTCAGTTCTGGTCAGACGCTGGTGGACACTGCCTATATCTGCCTGAAGGGAGGAGCTAACTACAATGAAATGACTTTGAAACTACTACACCTACTTGTTTTCAGTTTCTTTTAGTTAGGTGAGCCTATTAAAGTAATTTCATTGTAGTTAGCTCCTCCCTTCAGGCACATATAGGCAAGTGTCCACCAGCGTCTGACCAGAATTGACGAAAAAGGCTGCAAAAAAGGGCCAGAACTGAAGAAGCAGTTTGAATGAGCTGCGAAACGTATTCGACCAAATAATTTCTCCTTTTGCCATGGATTCTACCTGGACGCCTGAGGAATTCTACACACATAGTAACAATGGGGTCATTGCATCAAAAAGATTCAATTATAAACAAGTCTATGATAAAAAAATCTGAATAAAAGAATTAATAGAAGAATCTGCACATTTTCAAGTTAGGTAAATTCCTTTTTTTGTTCTCTACTTGACCCATCCTGGTGCAACCTGTCCAGAGCAGTGCAGGGGCCCATTTCCAGATCTTGAGCCAGGTTCAGACAAGAGTATTATGCTTTCCGTAGATTGATAGGAGAAAGCTGGAGTTTTTGGAGAACGCTTACCCAGACACAAAGCGAGCATGCAAACTCTGCACAGAAAAGCCTAATCTGTCATGGGAATCAAACCTAGGACCTTGCAATCGTAAATAGTGACATTTTTACAGCACCTTTCTACCCTCAAGGCACTCAAAATGCTTTACACAGGGACGACGTGGAAAGTATCTTGCCCAAGCACCCAACGACAGCATTCATCGGTGGGATCTGACCATTCTACTGACAACGAGGAGCTGTATGCTTTAAAACTGTTTTAGAACTGGTTAAGAACTGCATTGAAACTGGTTTAGTCCTGGATTAGACCGTATTTGTTCTTGTCCTCATTTAGTCTGGGTAAAATACTGGTCCAGGCCTGGTTTAGTGTTCATGATTTAGTCCTGGTCTAGTGTTGGTTGTGACTTAGTCCAAGTTCTCAGTGAGTGGGACTGGTTGAGAGCATCATAACTAGTTCAGTCTTGGATGAGTTGCGGATTGGGCCTTCATGGCATTTTCACACCTGTCAGTCCAGTTAAAGGTTGTACGGAGGATTTTTTTTGTAAATATAATGACCAAACAAAAAAAGAATGAAAATCCATCAACTGCGGATGCCGGCGAGTCAGTTACACTAGAAACGTGTAGTTTGACTGACAACCAAACAGCCAATAGATAACAAGGTAGCCTCGTTATCTATTGGCTAATTTTTATCTGGCCCCACCTTCATGCTGTGAATCTGGAATTATTGCTACCCACTCCACCACTGTACCGTTCAATTAGGTGTATCAGCCAGTATTTTAACAAAGACTTAAAGGAGAATTAACGTTTTTTACAATCTGAGCCTTATTTAGGTAATAAAACAAGTTGTTTTACTCACCCATAGCACTTTGGTGTCATATGGAGCATTTCTGGAGATGTTTTAGTTTAGCGATATCCGTAACGTGAGTTCTCGGGGCATATAACATAAACTTTAGCATTTTTCAAATCATAGAAGCTCAATGTCTTAGTCTACACTTTCGTTTGAGTCAAAAGTGGCCTGTAATCCGAAATTTATCCATAGTTTCGAGTTGATGAAGAGGCCAGTTTAGACATCTTATTTCGCTCTCAGCTCTCGGGACCCAAACATGAAACGCAAAACTGTAAATTATGGATAAATCTCAGATTACAGGCCACTTTTGACTCAAACAAAAGTGTAGACTAAGACATTGATCTTCTATGATTTGAAAAGTGCTAAAGTTTGTGTTATTTGGAGACCGCAAACATATGCCCCGAGAACTCATGTTACGGATATCGCAAATCTAAAACATCTCCGGAAGTGCTCCAAATGATACCAAAGTGCTATGGGTGAGTAAAACAACTTGTTTTATTACCGGAATAAGGCTCAGATTGTAAAAAACATTAATTCTCCTTTAAACGAGGTGCCAAAATGAGCTTACTGTCAGCATTTTGAGAGACCTGGGGCACCTTCTCTTGTACTCCTACACTCATATAGTCCCCGCTGCCCTCCCACTTGTCTGCACCACAGGGTGAAGACTATGTCAGATCACACTGCAGCCTGAAGGACAAAACTCAGGGCTCGAAAATAATTGTTACCCCTGAGGCATTCGAAGCACAGCGCCGGGGCCCACTTTAGAAGGCTGATCTTTGAAACCCTAAACTAATGTTGTTCCTTCCACCTCGCACAGTTGCAACTCTGTACGGTGGTGCGTGTACCTGCCAAATGTGGTATGTCTATATATATTTTTGTATTTTTGTAATCCGTAAAAACATGTATTGACTGAATGGAAGGCGACGTGATACAAGCATGCAGCTGTATCACAATGTGAAAATGCTCAGAACTAGCCTGGGAATTCCCAGGCCGCTTCCGTTCGTTTCGAACTGGAAGGCGGCCTGGCAGCTCGTCCAAGCGAGAGTCCCAGATTTAGGGCCCCAATCAGAGAGCGGGGGAGGGGTGGAAAGACGGTGACGCGTACTACATGACAAACGGAAGCTTGTAGTTTGAACTGACAACTGACATGATTGGCTATGGACTTACGTATACGCTCAATGATAGACATTCATAACGCCCAATAAACGGCCGTTGGCAATCGCTAACCACACCTCCGCTACGGGATTTTTCGAAGCGAGTTTCCAGACCCATATCTCACTTGTGATATGGTCAGGTGTTAACCAGACTAGCTCACATTAATTGACTTAAATGCATATGACAGCTTAGACTGCTTTTACCAAAACACTGTTAGACTTAGACAAACTTTATTGATCCACAAGGAAAATTATTTGGCTATAGCAGCTCACTCATCACAATATTTTGTTACAGAGAGTAACAAAATAGATGGGGTAGCAAAAAAAGATAGCAAGAGAACAGTGTCAAATGAGACCTAATTATAAAAATAAATGTATATGTACAAGTCTAAATAAAATAATTTTTTAAAAAAGTAATACAATCTAAAAGCTAAATACAGGAGACAAGAACAGCAGTGCGATACTATACTGATTGACAGATTGTTAAGATAATTCTATTTACAAAATTTTGGGAAAAACAAAACAAAAAAAAAACCTTTATTTTGTTTGTTTGTATGAGGAAAATTGCTATTATGCCTAACCACTGGATAGAAATCCCTATAACGTGGTGTCATCAATTATTTAGAATTTTCAACTTAATGTGATTTTGAACATATTTTTATAGGTAAATTATTTGTAAATTGCTTCTTAATTGATAGTACAGCTAGTACCCCAACAAATTAACATTAAAACATTAGAATCACAAAACACTATTACATATATTATTATTACATACACAGAGCTGACGAAGCCTCTCGGATGAGCGGCGAAACGTTTTGTCCAGTTGACAAATTGAATTTCCTCTTTTATTACATACACACTTTTAAACCAGCACAGGAGACCTCCAGATTTTTACCTGTGACGCAACAATCCAGGCAAAATACAACTCCAGGTATGTTTTTAATGTGAGAACGACATTATATCATTGTTAAAATCTCCAAAAAAAAGTCAATTTAGCATAATAAATGTCTATCAACCCTCTGTAAGACAACCTGTAATTGAAATGATTATTTAGCCTTCTAGCGATGTGGTTTAGTGGTTAGAGTTCTGCCCACAAACCAAAAGATTGTCGGTTCAACCCCAGCTCCTGCAATTACATACTATTATTACGTGACCTGGCAAGACACACTTTACCACCTTGATTATGAATATGGTGTGTGAGAAAACGATCGGTGGTTGGAAAGGCAAACGGTGCAGATTGGCAGCCTTGCTTGTGTCGGTCTACCCCAGGGCAACTGTGGCTGCATTGTTTTCTCCCTGAAGACGTTATTGCTTTGTCTGGAATGTTTCACAGTATGGTATTAAACCTTTCTACCTTCGTGGAGACCAAAACTGACAAAGTTCCAGGTCCTATCTGTGGCTAGGCGACCTTTCAGACAGTCAGAATTATTATTTTCTAGCTATTTTTGAGCTATTAAACCACTTGTAAATGGATAAATGTAAGGTAGAGCTGTTTAATGTCACACTGTGGAGCATTCTAGAGCATTCACTGTGGAGCATTCTAGAAACAACCAAAAAAAGTTACACAAGTTCCACCTTTAAACAATGCAAATGATGAAAATGTACAACAAAAATGTACAAAAGTGTTTGAACTGCTATATACAGTATGACTAGTACTTTAGTAGCAAAAATGTAACTTAATACATTTGGACTACGTTCACACTGCAGCCTGAAGTGTCCCAAATCCGATTTTTTCCCCTCTATGCGAGCTGTATCTGATCTTCTAATGACAATCTGAACGACACAGATCCGATTTTTTCAAATGCAACCCAGGCCACTTGGATATGTGGTCCTAAAACCGATATCCGATCTTTTGGCACGCGACTTCAGTTTGAACGGCCAGGTCGCATTCATCCGACCTGAGTGTGTTTCCTCCAGCGAGAGTGGTACAAGTAGGCGCTCACAAATGTACACAAACGTTCTTCTCGTCATGCGAAAATAGTATATAAACTCCGTATCAGTGAAGCGGCGAAGCACATAGCAATCCCACCACTCTTGTTTGCGACTCCGCACCAACACGTTCATTTCTACGGACGTTGCTGCCACTGCCTCACAAAACGCCGTAGCCAAAAACCTTGTCCTTCTCTTTCTCCGTCTCCTCCTTAAAACAAATAAGCTGTACCGGAGCCAGAACATGTACAGCTACTAGGCTACTTCCGTAAACATTGAGCACGTTCGCTGCGTGTGACGTCATCGTGTCCTCCGATGCGCATGCGGGACACTTTTTAAAGTTCACACTGGAGATCACATACAAATCGGATTTAATTGGAAATGTGAACGGCCTCGCAAAAAAATCGGATTTCACAAAAAAAAATCGTAATTGAGCATTAAGCCCTGCACTGTGAACGTAGCCTTGGTGTAGATCTAGAAAAAACGGCAAAAGAAAAAAACTATCAACTGTCCATTCTTTTAAGAGTCCTGCTAAATGAATTCCACGCATTAGTCACACTTCCTGGACCAGAGCACAGGAAAAGGGGGGTGAGAGAGAGGTCTGTGCTAATTGCTACCTGGAGACAAGCTAAAGGCTGAAAAACCCTGTCCATATGAGGGGATGATTGACGTCCCGGGGCCAAAGTGTCCTCAGGGGGACGTGGACACTACCCCTTTTGTCCAGGCATTAGACCTCACCATAGGCTGTCATTAGACCGCTCCATACGGTGATGTCATACCAGTGATGAGAGTGACATTCCACTAATGTTACAGAAGAGGCAGGGTTAGGTTCATACTTTAATTAGACTGGAAAAAAATTAACTATCTGAGAACTCAAGAACTCAAAATGAACAAGGTGATGTGAACCGTTTCGTAAAGTTGCTATATTTAAAGATTTAAAGTCATGTTATAATGTTAATTCATCAAAAAAAAATTACCTGGGCTTGTGTTTTGTTTCATTCACACATGTTTGAGCGATCCTTTCTCATTGTCTCCATCTCCAAAGCTCAAAATGCTCTGTTCCACCTTGTGATGTCATAAAGCGGTAGTTTTCAAGTCAACAGCTGTACCTTTTGTTTAGAAGAGCTCTGAAATTCCACAGCTGAAATTATCCAAATGATTCAAGTGAAGGTTTGTGGAGTTTAAAAACACAGTGGATCGCTTCCTGTGTTACCACATGACATCACAAGGTGGAACAGAGTGTTTTCTGTTTGAGAAAAGAACTCTAATATGCAGTATTTGTGTGTTAAACATGTGTGAATGAAAGAAAACACAACTCCAGGTCTGTTTGTGATGAGGAAACAACATTATAACACAGATCAGAAAATAGTATAATACGGACCCTTTAAATTAATAATTCAAATTCAAACTTCAATTAATAATTCAAATAATGACCTTGAGTTGTGTTTTGTTTCATTCAAACAAAAGAAACTAGGCAAAAGGAGGAATTCAAATTGTCAACTGGACAAAAGTTTATTTGGTCGAATACGTTTCTCAGCTCATTCAAGCTGCTTCTTCAGTTCTGGTCAGACGCTGGTGGACACTGCCTATATCTGCCTGAAGGGAGGAGCTAACTACAGTGAAATTACTCTGAAACTACCACACCTACTTGTTTACACTTTCAACTACAGAAACTAGAGAAATCCCAGGGGTCAGAGAAGAGCAGACGCGGGGGAGGTCTAAACCTGGACTGGACCAGGACTAAACCTGGACTAAACCAGGACTGGGCCAGGTCTCGACCTGGACTAAACCTGGACTAGACCAGGTCTAAACCAGGATTAAACCACCGCGTGCGGCTCTTTGCCTGGTTTCGTGTGGCTCTTGTGTTCGTTCATGTCGAGGTTTGATGTGCTCGGACTGTGCTTCACTATTAATACATAGTGTTTAAACAAGAGAGAAATGTGAGAAAACGTTAATTCGAGGGATTACTGTACTGACAAATATCGGTCGTTAATATCAGCCCACTTTTACACATCGGGCCGATACCGATATGTTAAAATTTGGCAATAACTGCCAATACCGATGTTAATGCCGATATATCGTGCATCCCTAGTTATAATGTTGTTACTTCCTCAAAAACATACCTGGAGTTGTGTTTTGTTTCATTCACACATCCTTTCTCATTAGTGTATCTACATCTCCAAAGCTCAAAATACTCTATTCCACCGTGTGATGTCATGGAGTGCTAGTACAGTCTCTTTAAAGTGTGTTTTAACATGTAGTTCAGCAAATTTGGTCTTCAGCTATATTGTAAAAGCAGCTCTTATACCACTGTGCATCTAATTATAAAGAATCTTTATTGTTCATTCACCAGGACGTGCATTGTTAGCATGCTAGTTGTTAGTAAGATGGTGTAATTTCTCTTTTGTGTCCACTTGACCGCAGTAGTTGAAACCGTCTCTACATGGAAAGTGAATTGTTAGCACGCTAGTTGTTAAAAAAAAACACTGAAAGTTGTGATATATTTATAGAATAATTGATTTATTTTTTGTATTGCAAGGTTAGCGAAAGGTCATTATCAAAACATTACTATAAAAATCATTAAATTAAAGAAATAGGCGTCTATCATAAAAATATTCAATGCCGAGGATGTCTTTTATCAACAGACACTAAAATAACGTTAAAAATACGCTTGGCTTGCCGTCAAACTGCACATGTTTTGATTAAACCGAGACGTACTTTGAGAAATTGATCTTAAAACATGTCATCCTTGTAGTCTAAAGAAGTCTATCTCCAGTACATTTACTCCAGTCAAAACCACCTACTGTTCAAAGTGCCAAACGTCTTCCATAAGAGCATGTGATCAGTCCCAGCTGGCCCGTCTCAGATCCAGACATGTTCTTCATTACGCTTTATTTCAACCATAAACCGATTCTCTCAACCCTTCAACCCTTCATGGACATACCCTACCCCACCAGTGACCCGCGCCCCAAACAACCAGGAAGACACCCCGAAACCAAACCACAACACAACAGCTGAACAAAGGGCCTATATCTGTTCCCTTCTACAGACTGTTTCGATCCAGAAGGGACAAAAGAGGGTGAAAATCCTCTGTCCAAACTTGAGATGATCCAACCACAGCTGCTAATTTGTAGCACGTGTCTCTCAGATGCAGAAGATGTCTCCTCTCCAAAATTCTTGTCACATTCAAAACAAAATATATAACTTCTTTTACCGGAGATAAATAATAGTTTGGGGCTGAGATTGTTGATTCTGAGAAAATCCTTGCTGTTTCTCAGTCCTTTATGTTCTGTTTACCGTCCCTTTTTTTTTTTACATGTGTTTGTTTTTCACAAATACGCCTCTCTGATTGGTTAATTCACCTGTCAATCACACCCTCTGAAATAGGGAGACAGGATCCGGCTCCAGATCTACTTGTCCTTGTGAAGTTTTACCAAAACGTGTGGCCTGGCTGTTGATCTGGTTTGAACCCATTTCCTGGTATATCTTTAGGGAAAAAAGTACATGTAATTCGTAGTTTCATAAAGGTTTCTAAGACTACAAAAGATTTCCTGCACTGAAAGCAAAGCCGTTTAAAGCAAAACCTTTTAACTTTCTGAACATGCCCAACATGTGCATGTTAAAGCAAACCTATTCTGCAAAATGGACTTCTTAGAGCTTTTAACGTTATAGTTGTTACAGTTGTTTCCCCTTCTCTCAAAGTTGCATTTGGAGTGATTTGTGTATGTTTGAGCAATCCTCATTTTCACTGCCACTGCGGTGTTCTCATTTCATTCTCCAATTTTCCTTTCGTAATCGGTGATAACTGTAGGATTCGGCCGCTTTGCATAGTCATGTACAGCTAGTGTGAGCTGCAGTTATCCATCGGAGAAACCGACTCTTTGTTGCGATGACAGCAACAGCAGTTTTCTAACATGGAAGTCAGCAGGCTTGTTTCTTTTATATAGTCATTTTAGATGAATATCTCAATTTAAAATGTGCAAATTGTAACATAATGATCCACAGGAATCATAGATTATAATACAGCACACTCAAGCACAAAAGGTCAGCTTTAAAACTGTTTGGATTCATGCTGTATTGTGAATTATTACAGCCAAAAGAATAAAGCATATAGTGACTAAAAGTTACACAGTAGGGCTTTAAATTAGATTAAAAACAACTGCAATAGCATTAAATGAGAATTAACGTTTTTTACAATCTGAGCCTTATTTCGATAATAAAACAAGTTGTTTTACTCACCCATAGCACTTTGGTGTCATTTGGAGCATTTCGGGAGATGTTTTAGTTTAGCGATCTCCGTAACGTGAGTTCTCGGGGCATATGTTTGCGGTCTCCAAATAACACAAACTTTAGCACTTTTCAAATCATAGAAGCTCAATGTCTTAGTCTACACTGTAAATTATGGATAAATCTCGGATTACAGGCCATTTTTGACTCAAACGAAGGCGTAAACTAAGACATTGAGCTTCTATGATTTGAAGAGTGCTAAAATTTGTGTTATTTGGAGACCACAAACATGTGCCCCGAGAACTCACATTACGGATATCACTAAACTAAAACATCTCTGGAAATGCTCCAAATGACACCAAAGTGCTATGGGTGAGTAAAACAACTTGTTTTATTACAGAAATAAGGCTCAGATTGTAAAAAACGTTAATTCTCCTTTAAGCGTGTTCACACTAATCATTTGGTCCAGGTTTGAGGCCTGTTTAGACCCAACTTGGTTTGGTTTGGTCTTGTTCTAATCTTGGTTTAGTCTTGGTGAAGAGTCTGACACAGAGGAGCACGTCAGCATCTGATTCCACAAGGTTGAACTGAACTCTGGAGAGGCAAAAAAAAAACAAAAAAACTGTATTTGCTGAATAACTCTAAAAATATTTTGAGAGACAACATTATAACATGGCTAAAGGACCATGTATTTTCCGATAATACGACTTTAAAAGTTGTCAAAATAAGTTAAGACTGACTATTCCCGAAAACCGCATCTCTTCCTCGATACAATGGAAAAGACACCACATTCTAAGCAGATGCGTCTGGTATCCGGGGCAACATAGGGGTGAAGGGAAATTATAGGATACAGGACTTGGCTGTCGATAAAAGTGGTTCTTTACATGTGGTTTGGGGTTCGGGGAGAGACGCAGAAGAGGAGTGAGAATGGGACCATTGTTGAACATATCTGGTGCTTTCGTCACCTTGTCATTCTGTGCAAATTTCAACTAAAAGGTGGTTAGCAAGCTTTGTTCCACTTTTAAAAGAATTTCATTTACAATTATCGGGGCTAGACCGCATGTTACAGCTTGACAATGAATTGTGGGTAAAGGTTAGAATACTCTCACTGTAGCTAGAATGTTCGTGGTTTGATTTCTGGATTGTTTGGAGTGTTTTATTTGGGCTTTGTTCTTTCAGGGTTTTCTTATAGGGATGTGGGTTCACATCGATCTAAAACTGACCTGGTTCAGTCCTGGTTTAGTTCTGGTTTGGTCTTGGTTTAGTCTTGATTTTGTCCTGGGTTAGTCTTGGTTTAGTCCTGGTTTACTCCTTGTTTAGTTCTGGTTTAGTCCTGGTTCAGTCCTGGATCAGTCCTAGACACATCTACAGCCCGTCCATCGTAGTTCGGACCTGGTTCGGTCATTGTTTTGTCCTGGTTTAGTCCTGCTTCAATCCTGGACAAATCTACAACCCGTCCATCCTGGTTCGGACCTGGTTCGGTCTTTGTTTAGTCCTTGTTCAGTCCTGGTTCAGTCCTAGACACATCTACAGCCCGTCCATCCTGGTTCAGACCTGGTTTGGTCTTTGTTTAGTCCTGGTTTAGTCCTGGTTCAGTCCTGGACACATCTATAACCCGTCCATCCTGGTTCAGACCTGGTTCGGTCATTGTTTTGTCCTGGTTTAGTCCTGGTTCAGTCCTGGACACATCTATAACCCGTCCATCCTGGTTCAGACCTGGTTCAGTCTTTGTTTAGTCCTGGTTTAGTCCTGGTTCAGTCCTGGACACATCTATAACCCGTCCATCCTGGTTCAGACCTGGTTCGGTCATTGTTTTGTCCTGGTTTAGTCCTGGTTCAGTCCTGGACACATCTACAGCCCGTCTATTCTGGTTCAGACCTGGTTCGGTCATTGTTTTGTCCTGTTTTAGTCCTGGTTTAGTCCTGGGTTAGTCCAGACACCATTTTCAATTTGAGACTCTGGGATTTAGTTTGTGTTTTTGCTTCTGATATTCTTGACAGCAGCGGTTTATTTTTTTAAACGAAAATACTTTGATTTTTTTTCTTGACTGTTCCAACCATGCATCTCCCTCTCCTACACAGCCCTTTGCCTCTGTGTACTTCCTGTTAGTGGTTGGTGTAAAACTTAATTGAGCATGCCTTTGTGCGTACACAGTGACATTAAACCTGTAATGTCGGCCTTGTAAAAACACTGCAGCTAAAGCACCAAGAAACTGAACGTTATACTGACTTGGTAATGTAGAGATACTGTATATTGTACGTATAACTGTAAAAATGAGATGTTTTTGAAGAAAAAAATGGTTTAGTCCTGGTCTAGTCCTGGTTTAGTCCTGGTTTGCTCCTTGTCTAGTCCTGGTCCAGTCCTGGACACATCTATAGCCTGTCCATCCTGGTTTAGTCCTGGTTTAGTCTTGGTTCAGGCCTGGACACATATAGGTTACAGCCTGTCCATCTTGGTTCAGACCTAGTTTAGTCCTGGTTTTCTCCTTGACTAGTCCTGGTTTAGTCCTAGTTCAGTCCTGGACACATCTACAGCCTGTCCATCTTAGTTTAGTCCTTGTCTGTTCTTGGTTTAGTCCGGGTTCAGACCTGGACACATGTAGGTTACAGCCTGCCCAACTTGGTTCAGACCTAGTTTAGTCCTGGTTTAGTCCTGGTCTGTTCTTGGTTTAGTCTTGGCTCAGTCCTGGTTTAGTCCTGATTCATTCCTGGACACATATACAGCCTATCCATCTTGGTTTAGTCTTGGTTTGTTCATGGTTTAGTCCTTGTTCAGACCTGGACACATGTAGGCTACAGCCAGTCCATACTGCCAGTTCATCCTAGTTCAGGCTTTTTTTTTATCCTGATTTAGTCCTGGACACATCTACAGCCAGTCCAGGCTAGTTTAGACCTTTTTTTAGTCTTGGTTTAGTCCCAGACACATCTACAGCCAGTCCATCCTACTTCAGACCTTGTTTAGTCTTGGTCTGTTCATGGTTTAGTCCTGGGTTAGTCCTGGTTTAGTCCTGGACAACATAAAACTGTACAAATGAGATGTTTTGAAGAAAAAAATTGATTTCAAGAAACTATTTTGAAAAACAACTAAATAGCGAGCTTGAACACAAAAATGTATTCTGCATGTAGGATAATTACAAAAAAACCAAAAATATGTCATTGCAAAAACAGAAGTATGACAAGAATTCAGAACACATCTCCGAAGCTTAGCAGGGCCGAGTCTGGTTAGTACATGGACGGAAGATTTACTTATTTTACTTATTTTTCTATTTTTTTCTATTTTATTCTGATTTGTACATATACATTTATTATGATTATTATTTTTATTTTTATAATTATGTCTCATTTGACACAAGTCTATTGCTCTTTGTTTGCTATTCTGTCTATTTTTGTTACCCTCTGTTATTATATCTGATGAGTGAGCTATTGTACACAAATAATTTCCCTTGTAGATAAATAAAGTTTGTCTAACTCTAAGTGCATACTGCTGTGGTGTCCTTGGGCATGACACTTCTCCCACATAGCTTAGTGAATGAATAATACATTGTAAAATATTTTAAGTGTCCATAAAAACTCTATATAAATTGAATGAATTATAATTTACATAAAATATATTTACATCTATTTAATCTATTTTAAATATTTTTCAGAATTCTAAAATTATCTTTTTAAATGTATTGGGCCTATATTACGCTATTTTCTGATCTATGTTATAATGTTGTTTCCTCCTCACAAACAGACCCAGAGTTGTGTTTTGTTTCTAGGACTGTCAGTTTAATGCGTCAATTAGATTAATTAATTACACTGCAAATTAACATGTTATAAAAATTTACGCAATTAATTATGAGTGGCGATTCAATGCGCGCTCATTTTAAATTTGGCGTGCAGCGAGCAAATCACTGTTCGGGCCTTTGAACGACAAGTTTATTTATAAAAAAGAACGAAGACGGGACGATCAACAAGAACGCGGTGATTTGTAGCTTTTGTCAAAAAGAATTTTCCGATCACCGAAGCTGCTCCAGCCTGACGGATCATTTGAACGATAAACATGTCCGGACAAGTTCCAGTGTTACCGGTGATAGAGCGAGTGTGAGCGAACTTCAACAAACCACCAAACCAACAAACCACGCTGCAGAATTTGGGAAACGAATGCGCAAAGTGCCCACAGAAAAACTGACAAACTCAATCGCAAAGTGGGTTTGTTCATTCGTTCACTCGGTTGTTCACTCACTAACTCACGCACAATCTCTCTCTCTCTCTAGATTAAAATGCGATTAATTAGATTAATGAATTATAAATCATGTAATTAATAAGATTACTTTTTTAATCGCCTGACAGCACTATTTGTTTCATTCACACAAACCTTGCATATTCCAGCTGAGTTCTTCTTCCAATACAGGAAGTGCTCCACTGTGTTTTTAAACTCCACACACCTTCACTAGAATCATCTGGATGATTTCAGACCTGGAATTGCCAATCTATGCTGAATTATAAGTAAAAGGTAGCTGTTAACCTGAAAACTATCACTACACATTGTAACATCACAAGGTGGAACAGAGCATTTTGAACGTTGGAGATGTAAACAGACTAATAATACAGGGTTACTAATGAAACAAAACACAACTCCAGGTATGTTTTTGAGGTTGTAACAACATTGTATGACCTAAAGCTCACAAGAATCTATTTTGTGTAATATACTGTAGAATCTTGAACATGCATCTAAATATATAATAGCCAAAAATTGTAAACCAATCCTTTCCTTCGCAAATTCAAAATCATTTCAGGATTAAACACGGATTAACCACCAACATCTTGTAAATGTCTCTAAACTGCTATCTCCAACCCTCACAAAAATACTAACTACTGCAATATTTTTTGAAAATTATGTGCCCATTCTCTAATATGACTCTATAATCCTCTCCACGCAGGACAGCGAAGCAGCGATTAGCATGCCGGTGATTGACTGTGGAACTATTGTGAGTTAGCAGAAAGAGAGCAGTTACTGTACACGGGACACGTTTTCATTTCAGATCGGCTTCTCTCACATGGGGAATCTGGGTCACTCCGAGCTTTGATGTTCTCAGTCTCAGTGAGTTTTATTCGGCAATGAAACGACGGTATCGGAAAACGGGACTGAAGGGAGAGGCTGTGGGAGAGGCAGCGGGTGAATGGGTGGTACACTCACAGCAAGAGGGTCCCAGGTTTCGGTTTCAGGTCGTGGTTTTCTATGGGTGCTCTAGTTTTCTCGATACAGCATGCCGAGTGGGTTAAATCCTCCACCAAACCTAGCTCAAGACCTGAAGATGAGTTCATACACGGTTCTTGACAAGGTTTTTAACTATCACTAAGGGCTGGGTCAAATGCAGAGGAAATATTTTACAGAATAAAATCGGTATGAATGTAATCAATATATATTTTAGTACAATTTTTGTAAAACAATAAAATAAAAATAAAAATAAACAATTTAAGTTGAAAGGCTGCAGTGCAATTTTCACAGTGTTGGATCATTTGAGAAAAAAAAAAGAGCACCCATCCAGCTTTTTTAGTTTCGATACTGATATTGTAGCTTTAAAGGCACATTGTGTAACTTTTCTGGTCCGCCAAATGCTTTTCTCCATGTTGATGTTGCTTTTGTTTGTAATGTTCCACAGTATGGTATTAAACCTTGCTATCTTTATGGAGACCAAACCAGACCAAGTTACAGGTCAGATCTGTGGAGAGACGACCCCACTCACAGTCAGAATGTCTGTTTTTGAGCAGTAAAACCCCACCTAGATTGAGTAAATATAAAGTAGATCTGTTTAATCAGGGGCGGATCTAGCCATTTTGGGGCCCTAGGTGAAATATAGACATGGGGCCCTCAAAAGTCATTCTTCAAACACACACGCGCACACAAAATGCACAGTTAATATCAAAATGCACATGTGTGTTTGAATTAACATTTACATTTTTTTGTGCTTGTACCGTGTCAGGGGTGACAGTTGGGACCTCTTGCCTAATGGTAAGTCTGTCTCTGTGTTTAATGTCAAACTGTGGAACATTTCAGGCAGAGCAATGACGTATCCATAGAAACAAGCAGGTTATGGACTCCCTGCCAAAAAGTTACATAATGCACCTTTATCTGCTGATACCCGATATCAACAATACCAGAGCAGGGACAGAAAATTGTATTTAATTTCTTTTAACAAAAAAAAACAATGAGACAAAACTGTTCCTAATGTGTTATGGAGCTGTTATTTATCTTTTATGCAACTACAGAAAAACTTTGTGTAAATCAATTAATATCAGACTATCTGGGCCAAATACGATCAGGTAATAGTTTTACTACACTGATTTATACTGTACAGTGTGTCTAACCAGGATATCAGCTAAACCGGTATTTGGAAGCCAATATTCGATCCAGAAATTAAATTGATAAGTTGATTAGATTAGATTCAACTTTATTGTCATTACACATGTATAAATGCAGGTAACGAAATGAGGTTTAGCGTCTAATCAGAAGTGCAAGGAGCAGCAAGTACTTGTTTTTTCGTTGAAAGGAATTAAATACAATTTTCTGTCCTTGCTCTGGTATTGGTTAATATCAGGTATCAGCACATACTTAATTGTTTTCATTATTGGTGCGTCCCTAATATTCTAATTATTATTCAAAATTTTAACCATGCAATTTACAAAACACAATTGTATGGTTAAAATTACAATTGTGATTAAATAGTCAAATAAATCTATGTAATAATAACAATTAGGTCAGAAAATAGACCTAAGTGTAAAATATTTTGTTTCTTGCCTCATATTGCATTAGCTGAAATCACAATCACAATAATTTTGCACAAAGGTATGGTGGAATATTTGAATTAAACTCCAAAGCTTGTTCTGATTTTGATTATGAATTGGAAATTGCAATATTTTCTAACACATTCCCAACACATTCAAAAGTGTTCCAAATCAGTCAAATAAAAAGATCACGAGGTCATTATCAAACGTAGAAAACTGTGTCATATTTAAATAAGTTTGTCTTTTTGTCAGTCAGGTGATTACGCAACTCCTGAAAGTTTGGGATCTTAATAACCGGCAAGCAAACGATGCACCTACAAGTGACTGGCCAATTCAGGACAATGAAAATCAGCCCCTGACAAGTCACAGTGATGTTGGCAACAGAGGAGGTTGTTAGCAAAAAAATCCCCCCCAAAAATGCATATGGACCTGATTTTGTCGCATGTATTTGAATGCTAGTTGTTGTTAGCTTTACCGTTACGACAAAACTCTGCGCTGGTCTCCGAAAGTTGTGAAAAGTGCTTATAAACTCATTACGGTGCGTAATTAGGATGTCTGGTGTACATAAAGGTAAACGAGGAATAACTTTGGACCACTGCAAACTATTTCAAAGGATCAAGGTCGGTATTTCATATTTTTAAAAGCAGTAAAAAGCAGGTACAGCGCCTTGAACAACATGTAAACTATGGATTTTTACCAGGGGTGACCAACCAGTCGATCGCAGGCAGTGTCAATCGATCGCCAGAAATGTGTGTCTATGGATATGTTCAGACTGCAGGGCTTAATGCTCAATTCTGATTTTTGTTATGACTGTGAAATTGTGAAATCTGATTTTTTTTTTGCGAGGTCGTTCACATTTCCAATTAAATGCGACTTGTGTGTGATCTCCAGTGTGAACTTTAAATGCCCCAAAAGTGTCCCGCATGCGCCTTGGAGGACACGACGAGGTTACGTGCAGCGAGCGTGTTCAATGTTTACGGAATTAGCCTAAAGTTGCTGTCGTACCGGAGTCAAAACATGTACAGCTTATTTGTTTTAAAGAGGAGGTGAAGGAGAAGGTTTTTGGCCACGGCATTTTGTGGGGCAGTGGCAACAGCGTCCGGAGAAATGAACGTGTTGATGCGGAGTCGCAGGCAAGAGTGGTGGGATTGCTACGTGCTTCGCCGCTTCACTGACACGGAGTTCATATACTATTTTCGCATGACAGGAAGAACGTTTGTGTACATTTGTGAGCGCTTACTTGTACCACTCTCGCTGGAGGAAACACGCCCAGGTTGGATGAATGTGACCTGGCCGTTCAGACTGAAGTCGCATGCCAAAAGATCGGATATGTATCGGTTTTAGGACCACATATCTTGGGCTACGTTCACACTGCTGTCTGAAGTGTCCCAAATCTCACTCCAAAAGCCCATATTTGCCATGTCTAACAGGTCATTCTAGAATGCAGGAAATCACATCTAAAAAAGGTTGATCAGACTATGGGATTATATAGATGAGAATAAAAACAGTTATATTTTGGTCCATTTCACCAAATTTCTGATTTCTGAAAAAAAATTAGCTATATGTTCAATCCAGAAGCATATCCTCTCACCAAATATTCCTCGTTCGTACTTCCTGTCACCTGTCACTGTCAACCAGTCACAGCCTGCTACCTTTGCCTCTCAACCAAACACCTCTCAAGATAATGATTCTTCTATGATTCTTCTACCGAAAATTATTGTCCCCCAAATATAACGCAGCAGCAGAACAATCAGCCTCCCAAATTCTGCATCACCTCCTCTTTACCTAAACCAAGACTGTTTACACTCCAGAAGAATGGATGGAAATGAATTCTCTTGAATATAGAGTTAATATCAATACATTTGTTCATATTTATTTTATTTTTAAAGGTGTACCTTGTAAGTTTTCTGGTGGCGATGTCCTGGTATTACCTAAAATATCCCATAGTATGGCATTAAACGTATTTATCTCCATGGAGAATAGATGACACTATCAAGCCAATTTCCACGTGTCACAAAAGGAATGCTCAAGATTTTAATTTATTTTAATTTATTATTATTATTTTTTCCCCCCAAGGTATATACAGCTCTGGAAAAAAATAAGAGACCACTGCATCTTTTTTTTTTTTTTTTTTTTAAATCAGCATCTCTACATGTATTACAGCCATTCCATTCCAGTGTCTGCTGAATTCCAACACAAACACAAAGCTGAGCTACTTCAGTTCTTGCACCAGGAGTGGAATAAAGTCGCCCAAGAACAATGTGAAAGACTTGTGGAGAGCATGCCAAGACGCATGAAAGCTGTGATAAAAAATAAGGGTTATTGTACCAAATATTGATTTCTGAACTCTTCTTAAGTGTAAACATTAGTATTATGTTGTTTTAAAATGAATTTAATCTTGTTTCTTTGCATTGTTTGAGGTCTGAAAACATGTATCTTTTTTGTTATTTTGACTATTTGTCATTTTCTGCAAATAAATGCTCTAAACGATAATATTTTTATTTGGAATTTGGGGGAAATGTTGTCAGTAGTTTATAGACTCAAACAAAAATGTTCCTTTTGCCCAAACACATACCTATAAGTAGTAAAATCAGAAAAACTAATCATTTTGCAGTGGTCTCTTATTTTTTTCCAGAGCTGTACGTTTAATGCAATTCTATGTGACATTCTTGGCAAACATCTCCATGGAGGACCCTCTACCGATTACACAGTGCACCTTTAAAGATGCATTTGTTAAAAGTAGAATTGCACCCTTGGTAGTTCAAATTTATAGTTAGAATGTACAAAATCAAGAGAATTCCCATGTTATTTCAACTTATTTTAGAAAAATATAACTGATTTTTAAGTAGAATCTCTCATTTCCCATCCCTAACCAGTCCTGTTTTTTTTTCCTTTCCTTGCATCTTTATCAAGTTCATCCATTTAAAAAAAAAAAATCTCATCTGTACTTTGAAATAAAAACGCAAAATCCCGTATTTCTGTTGTTGGTCCTTACCTGGGGGCTGACGCTGGGGCCGTAGCCCATGCCGGGGGAGGTCATGGAGTGCGGTCCCATGGGCGAGCTGATGACAGAGAAGGGCGACGCCAGGCCGTTCATGGGCGAGCTCAGGGTGCTGATGGGAGAGTGCAAGGATCCCGAGGGCCCCATGGAGGTCGGGCTGAGCAGGGACGGGTGCATCCCTCTGTGAGACGTGGGGGAGCCCAGGGGAGAAGAGGTGACCTGGCCTGAAGAGTCTGTAAAGAGGAGAAGGAAGGTTAAGTGGGATGTTTATGGATGTCGGAGATATGAATTTTGTATTTTTTTTATCTGTGAAAATGTTCAATATAAAATTATGTTAATGTTTTGTTTTTTGTTGAAAGCACACATCCCAAACAATTAAAGAAGACATATTGTGCTTGTGTTTGCTATATAGTTATAATCCATGACACCCAAGGATCAGACCCCCCAGGATTTCGTGGGCATTTTTTGTGATTGTTGCGGGCTAAAATGCCTGAATTTGCGTGAGCTTTTCCAAAAAGTTGCGATGAAAGTTGCGGTGCTTTTAAGGTTTTTGTTGCGATTTTGTTGCAGGAGGAAGCGAAAGTTGCGATAAATAGTTGCGATTTTCCCTTTTTGTAATTAAAATTGAGTAATATTTTGAATACTGGACACAGAGATCACAGATATGGTCCTAAAACAACCTTACCAACATCGAAAATAAATTACTACTAGGAGGGGAACTGTTTCGCACAGTCTTTTGCTGTTATTTTTGTGGACAAATGGCGCCGCAGACATGTTTCTTTGCCATTAGAAGCCGTGTCCCAATTCCCAGAGTGCACAGTTCTGAGCGTGGTTTGAAGGGCATGTGCGTCATTTCTTTTTTGTCCCATGCGCAGTTAACACGCATTCGCAGACCGCAGTCGTTTCCATGGAAATCGGGGTGTGGACCAAGCGCGTGAAAAGCACGCTTCGCACACTCATATATCCCAGCATGCACCGCGCGCTACTTCTTCTACGGGAGACAATGGAGTCGGCGGCTGCTTCCCATAGTTGCGAGACCTGTCGCATTTCGCAGACGGCCATGCAAAGTGCACTCAGGGCTGAGCAAGTGTGCACCGCCTTGACTGCAGTCTGAGCCCCCTTCAAACCACGCTCCGAACTGGGGACACAGCCGCAGTTTTGTTGCGTCACACGGAAGTAAGGCAGAAGGAAGTTGGTCGACGTGAGTTCAATATTATACGTCGCCGATGACTGGTGGTCAAAATTGGTAAAAATTGCGGGAAAGTTGCTGTGATTGCTCAAAATTGCAACACCGCCCTGAATTCACAGGGATTGGCTGAAGTTGCGTTGAAGTTGCAAATCGCAACATCGCGAATTCCTGGAGGGTCTGAAGGATCATTATGTTATAACGTGCACATTTTAAATCACAGTATTCATCTAAAAGGAGCAAACCCGCTGATTTCCGCTGTAGAAAAACTGCAGTGCCCAAAGGGAGCTGACGTCGACAGCTGCACATCACGCTAGCAAGCAGCAATTTTTTTTTTCCATTTGTACCAAAATGGCAAACAACACTGCCCTATCCTGCGTGTATCACTCATGATTATGATATGATTATATGATTATCTGAGCAAGACTTGCAATAACCTGGTAACTAATGTGTAATACCAGCTGTAGAGGACTTTTTTGCACTATTTTTTCTATACCGTGTTATAAATATTGTACTTAAATGTCTGCACTGAAGTGAGATGCTTTCAATCTCATTGTGAGTATGTATGATATAAATTGTACATGTGAATAGTGACAATAAAAGGCATTCTATTCTATTCTATTCTATTCTATTCTATTCTATTCTATTACAAGTGGAGAATGAAGTTAGTACAGAGCAGTGGGAGTGTATCGGTGGCGGTGAACACAGGACATGATTTGCAAAATGGCGGCTTGAAAATAAGCGATTAAAGATGACTCAAACATGCACGAATTGCTCCAAATACAACTTCCGGAGGGTAAATGAGGAGGGAAAACAACTATTAAAGTAGATTTTGCAGTATAGGTCTGCTTTGAGAACATTTTGATGCAAGAGTATTTGATTTTAAAAGAACTGTAAGTAAGATTTTGATTTTAAAAAATTCATAAACATAGACAGATATAAGGGAGACATGCTTAAATTAAATACAGTCATACCTCACCTTACGAAAGACCCAACTAACGAATAATCCAAGTTACGAAACGCGTTTACGTAAAATTTCCGTCTCTGAATACGAAAGAAAATTCAAGTTACGAAACGCGAAATCTCAAAAATTAAAATAATACGCGCTCGGCTTCGCAGCAGCCCGAATCCCTCATTGCGACTCTACTTATGAAAAAATCACGTTACGAAACCACTTCTGGAACGAATTAATTTCGTAAGGTGAGGTGTGACTGTATTGATTTTACTAATAACAATAGCAATGTGTTATCAGAAAGCAGAATGAGCCTCACAGGAGTCTCTCATTTGGTTTGCCAGTTAGTTTCAATGCTGAAATCCAGTTGGTTTAAATCAGGGGTGTCATACTCATTTTGGTCTAGGGGCCGTATCCAGCCTACTTTGATCCTAAAGGAGCCGGATCAGAAAACTCATGGCATATATACCCCAAAAATAGCAATAAGACCAAATATTTGTCCAGAGAAATGCAAATCTATTACAGTCTTTTTTATTCTTTTACAAAATATTATATTATATATTATGAACAACCTGAACACTTTAAGAAAAATGCAATTTCAACACAATGTTTTAACATGAACTTGTATGCATTTCACAGAATTTAGTCATGCTTTAGTCTTCATTTGTGCTGCTCTGGTTGGAAGCGCTGGAGACGCTGCTACGCTAAGCTGCGCAGAAAAGAGGTGCAGAAAATTACCAATATTTTAATAGAAAATTAAAGGGCCAGATTAAAGGTCTTGGAGGGCCGGATCTGGCCCCTGGGCCGCATGTTTGACACCCCTGGTTTAAACCTAAAAGGACTCTCTGATCGGAATGGTCACTACCTGAACTCCAGCCTCTGCAGCTCGGTGTGTAAATTCTGGAGGTTCTGAGCGTTCAAATGGGGCCTGACCAGTCCATATACTGAGAATGGCACTTAACTTAATACCTAGATGATAAATAACATGCTGAAATCCCCCCCAAATATCCCTATAACTGTATAACACTTTGATTATATTAAGTATTTTCCTACAAAACACTTTTAGGTCCCAGGGCTCCTGCTGACAGCCCTGATCTATGCACCCGCTACACTGAAATCCAGTCAAACATTTCAACACTTAAATTGACTTTGACACGGTGATATCCCGATGACAGACCCAGTAAAGTAAAGAAAAGTTGACATGTACTACGCCCCCTACAGGTCACGCTGCATGTTTGACATTTTCCATTTTCTTTGACATTACCACCTTCCCATGATCTCAGTGCAGCTCCACGTGTTATGTGAGAACTCTTCTACTGTGCGTAATTAAAACAACTGCACTGGAATGACACGTTATCCAAATACGAGCTTTAAGTGAAAATAAACCGACGTGTAACTTGAATATATCACATTTTAAATAAACACAGCAGGGATTTTTGGAGGGGGAAAATGACACCAGGACTAACTGATAGCTACACTTACACATACGGACTATAGAACTGCTATAAACTAGTGTATAACATATAAACTAAAGTACGGTATTACAAAAATCAATCGCACCTCTGGCATCACCAGTAGCACTGGTCTACAAATAAGATGAACTGAAAATCAATTGATAACTTTGCTGGTTCGCTAATGTATTCAAGGTATTTAATGATACTGTTTTACATCAAAATTGCATCTGTTTATACATTTTTGCTTAAAAATAATATTTATATTTTGAAAATATTCAACTTGCACTTCTTTATCCAACAAGAAATAAACAAGAAATATCTTTAGACATCAGGTGCACACAATTTCGAGGCATCTCTCTTATGTTAAATCCAAAAATATTTGATGTTAAAACTCTAAACATATTAAAATGAATGTATGTGAATGTGCAGACAGGCTTTCAGATAGAACTGTTGCTTGTAGACACACTGTACTTCTGATAAACTACTGTTTTTGCCTTATTTTGCATAAATTTCCTATTTTGACCCAATACTATATCTTGGAAACTATAGCCAATCAGCACTTCTGACTTACTTTTTCTTTATTAGTGACCTAAACCAAGAAAATGGTTTACTTACTTTTGTTCCGGAAGCATTTTGCTTGTAGAGCAGTGTAGTTTTTACTGATTAACAGGGAAATACTTATTTATATTTATTACCATTATCATATGTACATAATTGTGTCTCATCTGACAGGTCTATTGCTCTTTGGTTGCTATTCCATCTATTTTTTTTTTTTGTTCTTTTATCCACAATTTCCCTTGTGGATCAATAAAGTTTGTCTAAGTCTAAGTCTAAGTCTAAGTCTACATTTACATAAAGTGCTGTCCCTAATGCTCAGATTTCAATATTATACTGTCTACATTGTAAAAGAAAAAAGAAGAATCAGATGGGGGATAAAACAAAATACCTAAAGTAAGTAAACTTTTTTTCGGAGACATGTGAATGACACCACCCGACCAAGTCAGATCTGTGTAGAGGCGTTCACAGTAAGAATAGGTGTTTTTCAAGGTAAATGGAAGTTGGAGGAAAGGCCGCAGACAGACATGTGTAAAATATTTAAGATATGTGGATGTTTTGATGAATAAACCCATGAGCCCAAGAGAAAATTCTCTTCAGGTAAAACTCACGTACCAAATCATTACTACATTTTATATTAAACTACAGCAGGACTAGACCAGGACTAAACCAGGACTAGACCAGGACTAAACCAGGACTAGACCAGGACTAGACCAGGACTTAACTAGGACTAAACCAGTTACTAAACCAGGTACTACACCAAGACTAAATTAGGACTAGACCAGGACTAGACCAAGACTAAAACAGAACTACACCAGGCCTAGATCAGGACTAAATCAGGACTTAATTAGGACTAAACAAGTTACTAAACCAGGTACTACACCAAGAGTAAATTAGGACTAGACCACAACTAAAACAGAACTACACCAGGCCTAGATCAGGACTAAGCCAGGACTTAACTAGGACTAAACAAGTTACTAAACCAGGTACTACACCAAGACTAAATTAGGACTAGACCAGGACTAGACCAAGACTAAAGCAGAATTACACCAGGACTACACAAGGCCTAAATCAGGACTAAACCAGGACTAAACCAGGACTTAACTAGGACTAAACCAGTTACTAAACCAGGTACTACACCAGGACTAAATTAGGACTAGACCAGGACTAAAACAGAAGTATGCCAGGCCTAGATCAGGACTAAACCAGGACTAAACAAGTTACTAAACCAGGTACTACACCAAGACTAAATTAGGACTACACCAGGCCTAGATCAGGACTAAACCGGAACTAGACCAGGACTAAACCAGGACTAAACCAGGTACTACAACAAGGCTAAACCAAGACTAGACCAGGACTAAACCAGGTATTAAACCCGGTACTAAACCAGGACTGGACCAAAACTAGACCAGGACCAAACCAGTACTAGACTAGGACTAAACTGGGACTAAATCTTCACTACATTTGACATTACTCCATGTTAGAAGCGTACGATCTGACCCACTCTCCTCCAGCTGTGCCATACCTCTCCATTATGTCCACTGTGTACCCTCCGTCCCCCGAGAGACACCCTGAGGACAGGCGGCCCTCTATATCCATCTATAATGTATGAGACGAATGAGAGGTGACGACCGACGGACAGGGACAATCTGACCTTGCCCCGCGACTGAGGAACTGTGAGCGATTCTGCCATTTACTGTGTACCATAGAGTCTGCTTCACCTTCAAAGTCCAGATGCTGTCAACACCACAGATATGGGACAGTGAGGAGATGGAGACGGGGGGTCGGAGGCCGAGGTGGAGAGTATATGCAACCACAAAGACTGCATTTCTTTGTTTGAGTGCTGTTCTTACTGCCAGCTCAGTCCTCAGAGGTATAATACTCCCTACAACAATACCAAAGGGTGGCACGGATCCGGCTTTATCAGCTCCGATACTGATACTTAAAGGCAAATTAACGTTTTTTTACAATCTGAGCCTTCTTTCGGCAATAAAACAAGTAGTTTTACTCACCCATAGCATTTTTCTGTCAATTGGAGCAGTATCGCAGAACTTATGTTGAGCCGTTCTGTTCTAGTAATGATCCCGTATCCGTTGGCGGCACGGTAGCAGAGTGGTTAGCGCTCTTGCTTCACAGCAAGAAGGTTCCGGGTTCGATCCCCGGGTCGCCCAGACCTTTCCGTGTGTGTTCTGTGTGGAGTTTGCATGCATGGTCTGGGTTCGATCCCCGGGTTGCCCGAGCCTTTCTGTGTGGAGTTTGCATGTTCTCCCCGTGTCCTCCGGGCACTCCGGTTTCCCCCACCAACCCAAAACATGCACCATAGGTACCTCCAGCTTAGGTCCTGACCAAGCCGAAGCAAGAAGATCATGGAGATGGTCCCCGGGCGCCCTAATGTGTGCTGCCCACTGCTCCTAATATATGTATATATATATATAGGATGGGTTAAAATGCAGAGAAGAATTTCTCCAGTGTGAGATCAATAAAGTTCACTTCTTCTTCTTCTTCTTAACATGGTGCTCATATCATTTGCTCGGGGCATTACTTTGCGGTGTCCAAATAACACAAACTTTAGCACTTTTCAAATCATAGAAGCCCGATGTCTTAATGAAAGATTTCGTTTGAAGCAAAAGTGGCCTGTAATCCTAGATTTAGCCATAGTTTCGAGTAGATGAGGACGCCAGTGCGCATGCGCGGACTGCTCCCGGGACCCAAACATGAAACGCAAAGCTGAAAACTATGGATAAATCTCGGATTACAGGCCACTTTTGCTTCAAATGAAATCTTTCATAAAGACATCGGGCTTCTATGATTTGAAAAGTGCTAAAGTTTGTGTTATTTGGACACCGCAAAGTAATGCCCCGAATACAAATGCTAACGATACGCTACAACATAACTTTCTTCAAACAGCTCCAAATGACACGAACGTGATATGGGTGAGTCAAACGACTTGTTTTATTACCGAAAGAAGGCTCAGATTGTAAAATAACGTTACTTTTCCTTTAAGCTTAAAATATCTGCTGATACCCAATATAAACCGAAGAGTAGAGACTGAGAATCGAGGCACTCAAAGTTATTTACATCAAGGAGTCACTCACCCATTCGCACACACATTCAAAGGCTATGTTCAGACTGCAGGGCTTAAAGCTCAATTCGGATTTTTATGTGAAATCTGATTTTTTTGCGACGTCGTTCACATTTCCAATTAAATGCGACTTGTATGTGATCTCCAGTGTGAACTTTAAACGCCCCAAAAGTGTCCCGCATGTGCATTGGAGGACACGACGAGGTCACGTGCAGCGAGCGTGCTCAGTGTTTACGGAAGTCGCCTAAACATGGACGCTAGCATTGAGCGCCTGGAGATTTTAAAGTTGCTGTTGTACCAGAGCCAGAACATGTACAACTTATTTGTTTTAAGGAAGAGATTGAGAAGGAGAAGGTTTTTGGCCTTGGCCTTTTTGTGGGGCAGTGGCAGCAACGTCCGTAGAATGTTCCGTGTTGGTGCTGAGAGTGGTGGGATCTCTATGTGCTTCGCTGCTTCACTGACACGGATTTCATACACAATTTTCATATGACGAGAAGAACGTTTGTGTACATTTGTGAGCGCCTACTTGTACCACTCTCGCTTGTTGATGACGTGTAGGTCGGATGAATGCGACCTGGCCATTCAGATTGAAGTCGCATGCCAAAAGTTCGGATATGTATCGGTTTTAGGACCACATATCCAAGTGGCCTGGGTTGCATTTGAAAAAATCGGATCTGTGTCATTCAGACTACCATTAAAAAATCAGACACAGGTCGGATTTGGGTCACTTCAGGCTGCAGTCTGTACGTAGCCAAAGTGTCTTGCCCAAGGACACAGTGGCAACATCTGTGGAAACTGGAATTGTACCTCAAACCTGTGGGTCAATGTGGTCAATCAACCTTCAGATCGGTGGACAAACTCTACTAACTGAGCTACTGTTGCCCCACATGTAAGTGTCCAACATTTTTACAAAGACGGTCTTGCTAAACATGTGTTCATCGAATGGATAAACTTGGTGAGACGACGAGGACGGGATGGAGAGGCTGAGGAGACTGGTGGTCCTGCTGCTCTGTCCAAAATAGAGCTGCAGATGGGTCCTGAAGCAAGCATGAATGAAGCTAAATACAGCTCAGGGACAACGTGTTAAAGTTCAAACCATAAACTGTTTATAAAAATGGACATAGCTAACCCAAAAGCCGCCACGCTCCAAACAAGAAGTGAGCATGAGCGCATTTCTGGCACCAATTGACTTTACACTGAATATCTATCACCATTCTCTCTGTAACTGCGGCTCTGAACCTCGTCATTTTGGTATTCAAATGTGCGTTTTAACCCACTCTACATGAACTTGGTTTGTCCTTAAAGGGATAGTGCGTTTTTTTTTTTAATGTTAATCTGTATGGGGTTCAAATGTTTTGTTTTGCGAAGAAAAACAAGCTTTATTAACAGTCCCCCTGAACTTACCGGACCTACTTACGTGAGCTCCAAAACCCGAGCAGAACCGGGCTGAGCAGAAACTGTCAGAGGTAAGCCAGTTTTACCGCACGTAACTTTTAGAAGGAAACCCATACAGATTAACATAGAAAAAAACGCACTATCCTTTTAAATAATTCTTCACTTATAGGAGACGTAACGCTACCTTAGTGTACAGGGAGTCCTCGGGTTACGACGTAGATCCGTTCTTAAGACGCGTCGTAACCCGAATTTCGTCGTAAACCGGATTTTGCCTTTGATCTTCCAACCAAAGCACCAATAACCTTTCCATCTCAATAATTAGACCACTACGCTGCTTGGTTATCACTGCCGCTTTCATAGGAGCAGATCAGAGCCCACATCAGGTACTTCCGCCCACATTGGGCACACACACGAGGCTGTCTTCTCTGCCCTACAACCACAACATAGCGTATTCTTGCGCCGTGCGCCGCGCGCCGTTCGTGTTTGTTTACATCTCTTACCACGCTAAACCGCGTAAGACGGAATGACGCGTAATATATACATATTTTTTTTAATGGGGGCGCGTTCGTAACCACGAAACGTCGTAACCCGAGACCGTCGTAACCCGAGGACCCCCTGTACTTCTTTCTACAGTCTATGGTTCATACAGTAACAGTAGTTTACTTTGCGTTATATCTCTTTACTTTGCATTACACTACTTTCAATCTAAAATACTATCAGAGAAGAGGAGTAAAGCCTGACATTGCACAGTGACCGAGGAGCGGTGCATTTGAACGGAGAGTACGATCCATCCATCCAGACCACAGTCCCTGCTCCCCTTCAAAGATAGGGCCTGCATCCCATAAGCTGTCAGCACGAGCGATATAGGACGGCCCGCCGACAGAGGGGCAGAGGGGGTATCCCAGAGCGCCCTGGTAAATCACTCTAACACCGCTCTCAACACCGGAGAATCTACTACGAGGGTTTATGTATGTAGTGCTATTCCAACCTAGTTTTATTGTTTTATATTATGGAAAAATGGGTACAGTAGGCGTTCTAATCTAACCAAATATGTTTATGCTTATTTTAGTGCTGTCAGGAGATTAAAAAACATATCTAATTAATTACAGGATTTGTAATTAATTAATTTTGTGAATCACATTTTAATATAAGAGAGAGAGGCTTTTGCTCATTCTTTTGGTTTCCCAAATTCTGTGAGCGTGGTTTGGTGGTTTGGTGGTTTGGTGGTTTGGTGGTTTGGTGGTTTAGTGGTTTGGTGGTTTGTTGGTTTGGTGGTTTAGTGGTTTAGGTGGCTAGCCAAGGAGAAAACACAGACGGAATAGGGAATAGCTTTTCTAATCGCCAACAGTAACGACTAAGCAGAGTAAGAATGTCAATCAACATGGTGGTGCGTTCGACGGTTGCGGCACAGCTTTAGCCGTGCAGTGCTTTGATTCTTCGCCATGTCCACGGACAAAGTTGGTCTACTGCCCACAGAAGTTAGGCTGCTGAAAGTGTATATATGTGTATAAATGCATAAATATAGCATTTATTTAACATGAACGCCCACGTATACCAAAAAAACGGTGAGAACATCGAAGCTTCACTCAGAAAGGCCTGAGAACCGAACCAGGGACCTTTTTGTGGTCGAGCAAAAGTAGTACTGACCACCTTCTCATTATAGTTAACACAAAGGTAGCCACCAGTGTGCTAAGATCTGATAAGTTCTTATACCAGGCTCTTGGATTTCCGCAGACATTATTTCCTGCTGGTTTTAATATTGTTTTTCATATTGTGGGAAAATGGAAAAGACAGAATTCAAAGCACATGTCTGTATGGTTGTGGAAATTATGTTTTGAATTACACAGCACTTCCAATGAATAATGGAATTGTGCGATGACAAGTTAAAGAATGAGTAGGTTTTTTTTTTTTTTTTAATGTCAGATGTCCTTCCAAACACATTGAGGCTTGGCACAGTTGGATTAGAACATGATACAAAACATTGTCAGACGTCACCATCAAAATCAAAATCTACTGTCTGCCGCTGTCTGAGGTTGGTAGTTGCATTCCCACTATTGCCAATGCTGTTGTTGTGTTCTTTGGCAGCGCACTTTATCCATAGAAATGCATAAGAATTCATACTAGGGAATGGTTATTGGTAGTTGGAAATGCAAATGGTGCAAAGCCACAATTGAAAATACTGAAAATACGGCAACTTCTTTTAAAATCTGAAAATACGGCAAGTTCTTTTAAAATCATGGTTAAAGAGACCAATGTGTTATACTGATTATTAAAGTGAGAGTAAACACCTAAACTCTGTCCATCACCACATTTCAAACAGGGCCTGGAGCGCTAAAGAAAAGAGTGAGGGGAAAGAAGGGGCGGGGTCTGGAGGTATAAGGAACACTGTGATTGGTCTAACAGGTATCTCCTAGGGCTGTCAGTTTAACACGTTAATTAGATTAATTAATTACACTCCAAACACGTTATAAAAATTAACACAATTAATTATGAGTGGCAATTCAATACACGCACATTTTAAATTTGGCGTGCAGCGAGCAAATCCCTGCCTTTGAACGACAAGTTTATTTATAAAAAGAACAAAGACGGGATGATCAACAAGAACGCTGTGATTTGTAGCTTTTGTCAAACAGAATTTTCTTCCAGCCTGACGGATCATTTGAACGCTAAACTGACAAACTCTATTGCAAAGTGGGTTACCTCTCTCTCTCTCTCTTTCGAGATTAAAATGCGATTAATTAGACTAATTAATTACAAATCCTGTAATTAATTAGATTAATTTTTAAAATAATAAGTACTTTTTTGACTGGTTTGCTAAAAAAATTTATTTTGTTTACATTTTAATTTACCGTATGTTCCGCACTATAAGGCGCATCGGATTATAAGGCGCACCTTCAATGAATGGCCTATTTTAAAACTGTTTCCATGTATAGGGCGCACTGCATTATAAGGCGCATAGAATAGAAGCTACAGTAGACTACAGTAGCCATGATTAACCAATATTGATCCATATATAAGGCACATCAGATTATAAGGCGCACTGTCGGCTTTTGAGAAAATTGGTGCGTCTTATAGTGCGGAAAACCATCACCAAAGCTGTTCTGGCTCTGTTCTTTTTGTGGTTAGAACTTTTATAATGTGTTTCATTACATTTTTATTACATTCTGAGGAGAATGTCCACACGGCTACCTGAAAAAGTGATTTATCTCTACCATATTTGCTACTGTATTGCTTACATTCATGATGTGTGTAGAATCCCTCAGTCGTCCAGGTAGGATCTATGGCAAAAGGAGAAATTCAATTTGTCAACTTGACAAAAGTTTATTTGGTCGAATACGTATAGATATTTGACCGAATACATTTTTGTCCATTCATGATGAAAATGCATGAATTCATATAGTATTATATGGTATAAAGCGTTGCTGATTAGTTTGTGAATGAAATCACAGTGAAGTAACACATATCATGAAATCATGAATTATCCTGCATTATCCTGCATACATTAATGTACCATTACTATAAAGTGTTACCTATCGTTTGTGTGTTACAAATAAACCTGTCAGTAATGGAAGTAAAAGTTGTATGTAGAATTCCTCAGTCCTCCAGGTAAAATCAACAGCAAAAGGAGAAATTCAATTTGTCAACTAGACAAAAGTTTATTTGGAAGAATACGTTTCTCAGCTCATCCAAGCTGCTTCTTCAGTTCTGGTCAGACGCTGGTGGACACTGCCTATATCTGCCTGAAGGGAGGAGCTAACTACAATGAAATTACTTTGAAACTACTACACCTACTTGTTTTCAGTTTCTGTGGTGGGCCTATTACATATGCAACCTAACCTGGCTGCCCTATTGTTTGTTTTGATTTAGCTTTGAGGATAGAGTTATAGATGGGAGACAAATGATGTCTGAGACCTCCATTTCTATTCAAGAAATGAGGGTTCTCTTTCTTGACAAAAATAGCTTGTTTAACTCCCCTCTCAAACCAGTTCTTTTCTCTGGCCAAGATCTGCACCTCACTGTCCTCAAAGGAGTGGCCCGTGGCTTTTAGGTGGAGTAAAAGTACAAAGCATCCACTTTAAAATGTACAACACGTACCTAAATTGTGTATGTACATAGAGTACTTTTACTTTTATACTTTCTTACTTCCCACCACTGCAATCTGATGCTCATTTCAACAATTTGTCATTTAGAAAAAGTCAACATTTTCTATAGGCAAAGTCACTCCTGCCTCCGAGCATCATATATTAGCTTTAGAGCGAACGCAAACCCCACAGGATCTCCACCACCGTCTCATATCAGCACTATATCCTCTATTATTACAAATAAACAAACTCAAACTTTTGCATTCGCCGCTCCTTCCTATAATTCCTCTCTCCATCACACACACACGCACACACACACACACACATACAGCCTATCCATCTTAATAAAGGGCTAACAACGCTCTAGCATTAGATCACTGGCTAATCCCCGATGATACAACAGTGGCCGATTACGTTTTCATTCTCCCCGCTTCCGGAAACACGCCCACACACGCACACATGCACGTACACATACACACACGCACGCACACATGCACACACACATCATTCCTGGATAAATAAATAAATATAGAATTCTCTCCGTCTATTCCCACACGGTGCCGGTGAATGGGGTTTAGTGCTGTGGAGATAAAGAAAGCGTGAGATCTGAGCTGCCAGTCTGCCACTACGAGCCTCTACGGGGGGAGGAGAGGAGGGAGAGGAGGAAGAGGAGAGGAGGGAGAGAAGAGGAGGAAGAGGACAGGAGGAAGAGGAGAGGAAGAGGATGAAGAGAAGAGGAGGAAGAGAGGGAGAGGAGAGGAGGAAGAGAAGAGGAGGAAGAGGAGAGGATGAAGAGGAGAGAAGAAAGAGAAGAGGAGGAAGAGGAGAGAAGGAAGAGGAGAGGAGGAAGAGGAGAGAAGGAGGAGAAGAGGACGAAGAGGAGAGAAGGAAGAGGAGAGGAAGAGGAGGAAGGGAAGAGGAGGAAGAGGGAAGGTGGAGTAGGAAGAGGAGAGGAGGAAGACAGGAGAAGAAAGAGGAGAGGAGGAAGAGAAGAGGAGGAAGAGAAGAGAAGGAAGAGGAGAGGAGAGGAGAGGAAGAAGAGGAGAGGTGGAGAACAAAGAGGAGAGGAGGAAGAGGAGAGGAAGAGGAGAAGAGGAAAAGAAGCAGAGGAAGAGGAGAGGAGGAAGAGGAGAGGAGGAAGAGGAGAGGAGGAAGAGGAGAGGAGGAAGAGAAGAGGAGGAAGAGGAGAGGAGGAAGAGGAGAGGAGGAGAGGAGAGGAGGAAGAGGAGAGGAAGAAGAGGAGAGGTGGAGGACAAAGAGGAGAGGAGGAAGAGGAGAGGAAGAGAAGAGGAAGAAGAGGAGAGGAGGAAGAGGAGAGGAGGAAGAGAAGAGGAAGAAGAGGAGAGGAGGAAGAGGAGAGGAGGAAGAGGAGGGATATTTCACTGGAGCATGCCCCTATCAAGCTCGTGTTAATACACAGCGGCTGTGTACATTAAAGGTTGTATGGAGTTTTTTTAAAGTTTCAAACTGTCAGTGAAAGTTCAGAATAAGATTATAGAGATGCAGCAGCCTTGTAATTATGATGACCAAAAAAAAAGAATGAAAATCCATCGACTGTGGATGTGGTGGGGCCAGATAAACTTTAGCCAATAGATAACGAGGCTGTCTTGTTGTCTATTGGCTGTTAGGTTGTCAATCAAACTCCCTAGGTTTCTAGCGTAGCTGACTTGCCGGCGCGCTGGGATTACATGGTTTACGTTCGCCTCTTATACATAAGATGCTGTTTACTCGAACAACACAGCGGTTCTTAAGTGCTTTTTCCAACTGCAGGTTCCTCGCAGTTTGAACAAAGTTTGTTGTGATGACGGACAAGAATCCACGACCAGTTACCCACAAAAGAAAGTCAGTTTTTGAGGTTGCTGAAAGAAGAAGAAAAGGGGAAAAGGAGCGAGGCCAAACAAGATTTAACCTACCTGGCCTAGTTGTAGCTTGCCTACATCGAATGGATATACTTTTAATGCAATATTGTGGATTATTTAAGGCAAAACAATAGCATCTCCATGGATACAAGCAGGCGTCAGATCCTTCATCATAAGTGGGGATAATGCGGTGGAACAGCCAATACATGTAGAAACAATATTATGCACATGTAGGGAGGGTAAACACCAAATGAGAAAAATTAAACAAATATAAAGCATCGCTATGGCAACTCTGGACCACATCCGACCGGGATACTTAAACTAATATCACTTTTACCTGAAGCTAAAACAGAATGACATTAGAGCTCACAGTTCCTTCAGGGTCTGCATGGGACCTCACAGTTCCTTCAGGGTCTGCATGGGACCTCACAGTTCCCCCGGGGTCTGTGCGGGACCTCACAGTTCCCTCGGGGTCTGTGTTGGACCTCACAGTTCCCTCAGGGTCTGTGTTGGACCTCACAGTTCCCCCGGGGTCTGTGTTGGACCTCACAGTTCCCTCAGGGTCTGCGTGGGACCTCACAGTTCCCTCAGGGTCTGCGTTGGACCTCACAGTTCCCTCAGGGTCTGCGTTGGACCTCACAGTTCCCTCAGGGTCTGTGTTGGACCTCACAGTTCCCTCGGGGTCTGTGTTGGACCTCACAGTTCCCTCAGGGTCTGCGTGGGACCTCACAGTTCCCTCAGGGTCTACGCGGGACCTCACAGTTCCCTCGGGGTCTGTGGTGGACCTCATAGTTCCCTCAGGGTCTGTGTTGAACCTCACAGTTCCCTCAGGGTCTGTGTTGGACCTCACAGTTCCCTCAGGGTCTGTGTTGGACCTCACAGTTCCCTCAGGGTCTGTGTTGGACCTCACAGTTCCCTCAGGGTCTGCGTGGGACCTCACAGTTCCCTCAGGGTCTGTGTTGGACCTCACAGTTCCCCTGGGGTCTGTGGTGGACCTCACAGTTCCCCCGGGGTCTGTGTTGGACCTCACAGTTCCCTCAGGGTCTGTGTGGGACCTCACAGTTCCCTCGGGGTCTGCACGGGACCTCACAGTTCCCTCGGAATCTGCGCAGGACCTCACAGTTCCCTCGGGCTGTGGCCCTAGTTCCATCCCACTGACAGTCTTTGTTTTAATAAAATCCTGTAGCGGAGGAAGAGCAAAACTTTATATATAAAACAACCATATTTAAAATGAACAAAATTATTAAAATTAATCAAGACGTACGTAATATTGCAGCGGTGAACTGAGAATGGTTTCTTATCCAATATTTTCACAGTTTTTTTAAAAAAGTGATTCAGCTGGTGTGAGTGTTGTGCCAACAACAGTGACCGTGTGGTTATGCAGTACTCTATATGCAATGCATTGTGGGCACTGTGGGCTATATTGATCAGTCTAGTAACCACCGATGCCCGCTACTTTTCAAGGTGCATTGTGGGAAATTTTGAGTGCACTCTTTCTCACCAACTGGTCATTCAGGCACCTCTAAAAACAACGTGACTAGTGTGGACATTCGGACACGGCGCTATAGAATACTGTGACGTGAAACCCACCAATAGAATCCTGTTTCTCAAATCTAAATGATTCTATTTAGTTTTTGCCTATAAATAATTCATATTTATTCATTTTGAGTGTTAAAATACGTCTTACCATCTCCCCCCGTGATTCTTTCTTCATTTCCATATTCCTCTACATTTTTTGGATGGGTTCTCACCACCGCAGTGTGTAGTTTACAGCATATTTCTCGTAATGTAATAGAGAACATGGGATCCATATGTGCAATGTTTGTGTTATTGTCATAGTATTTGCGTCCATAACAGCCCCGCCACTCAAATGCATACTTTAAATGAGCCTTGATGCAAACAGCGTGTGGGATCGGAGATATTTAAGATTGTTTAGAAATGCAGAAAAGTTTGCAAAGTCCACATGTTTGCTTTTGTGTAGCTTTAGAAGAGGCCAGAGTGTTGGGGTTAGGGAGGAGCAGAGCGAGGTTGTGGTTTCATACTCCACCATGAAGCGTTTACAAAGACATGGACTGATGGAGAGAATAAAAAGAACAGGATTACACGTTGTTTATTGGGGGAAATTGAAGTATTAGTGTCTGGGATACAAAACACACGCTTTGTATTTGGTGTCCCGGGCAAAGCTGTGAGTCTGGTCGCTTGCGGATCTCCCAGAGTTCAGGTTAATCAGTGAATTTACGTAACAATAACGGAAATATCGTGAAATCGTACCGTCAAAAGTCTCTCAGTAATATCGGAGGCCCTCACAATATATGGAATTACAAGACTTTTTGCTTAAATTAACAGTTAGGCTGATTTTAATGTAAATTTGGGGCAGCAACAGCTAAAAAACAGAGGGAACTACATAGACCATGATCCTTTGCTGTTGTCAGTGCAGACTGCATGAAGAAATAACTTTGAAATCGCAATTCTTCATATTATAACAGTACCAAAGGCTTTTAAAAGGAAAAAGCAGCATATTCGCAATGTTGTAAGCCTCTACAAGGTATCGGAATAAATATCAAACTGTGAGATGCGTATCGAGGGATTTTGATATCGTTACATCTCTGCAAATAATAATACAGGGTGTCCATAAAGTCCCTTTACAATTAAAAAAATATATATATTGAAAAGGCAGTTGATGAGATATCTTAACCAGATTTGTTTTATTTTAATCAGTGTTTATTAAAATTTTTATTTACATAATTGGTCCATTTTTCTTCCACGAGGCAACAATATCTGCAGATGTTTACCTCGACCTTCTGACCGAATATGTGGCACCACAACGGATTGACTTACAACCAACCATCGTTTTCCAGCAAGATGGTGCACCACCACGTTGGGGACTGCATGTTCGTCACTTCCTCAGTCAAACATTTCCAGACCGATGGATTGGTAGGGATGGGCCAATTCCATGGCCACCGCGTTCACCTGATATCACTCCTTTGGACTTCTTTTTATGGGGTTATGTAAAGGATATCGTGTATCAAACAAAGGTACGGGACATTGCTGACTTGAAGCAAAGGATTTGTGAAGCCATTGCCACCATTAATGAGACTATCCTACACTTGAGTACCGTCTGGATGTGCTTCGTGCAACTAATGGTGCCCATATAGAGGTCTATTAAATGAAGTGAAAAAAACTTTAATAAACACTCATTCAAATAAAATAAAATAAATCTAGTTAATATATCTCAACAACTGCCTTTGTAATAAATTGTTTAAATTGTAAAGAGACTTTATGGACACCCTGTATTACAAGAGCAGTCACAGTCAAAATAATAGACATAAAAAGGCCACAGAGCTGTCCAAAATGTGTCCAAATGAGTGGGAAGTAGAAATGATTTAATCCCACCTCTTTTCTTACTTAAATTTAAATTTGTTTGCACGGATTACTAACAGAAGAGAGGGGAGAAAGTGCATTAGAATTAGCACTTTTCACTATTTTTGTAACTCATCAATGCCATTTCTTTGTGTGTTTTTTTCCTTAAAGCTTTTCATTATTGTCCTGAATTTGGGCGAGCTCTGGAAAAAAAAATAAGAGACCACTGCAAAATGATCCGTTTTTCTGATTTTACTACTTATAGGTATGTGTTTGGGCAAAAGGAACATTTTTGTTTGAGTCTATAAACTACTGGCAACAGTTCCTCCAAATTCCCAAATAAAAATATTATAATTTAGAGCATTTATTTGCAGAAAATTACAAATGGTCAAAATAACAAAAAATGTTTTCAGACCTCAAACAATGCAAAGGAACAAGATCAAATTCATTTTAAAACAACATAATACTAATGTTTACACTTAAGAAGAGTTCAGAAATCAATATTTGGTGCAATAACCCTTATTTTTAATCACAGCTTTCATGCGTCTTGGCATGCTCTCCACAAGTCTTTCACATTGTTCTTGGGTGACTTTATTCCACTCCTGGTGCAAGAACTGAAGTAGCTCAGCTTTGTGTTTGTGTTGGAATTCAACAGACGCTGGAATGGAATGGCTGTAATACATGTAGAGATGCTGATTTCAGAAAAAAAAATGCAGTGGTCTCTTATTTTTTTCCAGAGCTGTATTTGTCCATTTTGCCTTTATGTTTTTTAGTAGAGAATTCTGATATAACATCAGAGGGGGAGTGATTGACAGGTGGATTAGCCAATCAGCGACAGGCATTGATCACAGCATTAAACATAGCTGGAGATGTGTTTTGTTCTTCTCCCAAACCGAAAACACTCTGTTCCACCTTGTGATGTCATGTGGCAATACAAGAAGTGCTCCATTGTGTTTTTAAACTCCATACACCTTCACTAGAACCATTTATATAATTTCCAATTATTATTATTGCCAATTTCTGGTGAACTAAAGGTAAAAGGTAGCGGTTAACTTGAAAACTACTGCTTGATGACATCACAAGGTGGAACAGAGCATTTTGAGCTTTGGAGATGTAGATCGACTAATAATAAAAGGTTACTCAAACATGCGTGAATGAAACAAAACACAACTCATCTGTAACCCCCTTGATTTTTGCCATCTCCCTATATCGCGGTTCCCCTATTCGCGGCCTCGTTGTTTTTTGGATTTTTTTATTCCAATTTTTTTTTTTTTATAGTTTATCAACGCACATTGTGTTCTGCGTCCTGATTGGCTAAGGGACTGTAGACCTTTGCCGATTTGTCCATCATTCCCCTCCATGTCTCCTGTACAGTACAGAATGTGTTCAGTTTGCCAGATTTATACAAATGTTCGATCGCAGCGTGACTCTGAATTGCTGTATGTTTGCAAGTTTTCTCCCCGACAAAACCCACAATGTCGATGAAACGTTCTCAAATATAATCGAAGGTGGCATGTCTGTTTATAAGAATCTTCTCACCCAAAACAAAAAAGAGCGCCAAGAACTTCCCATAACTATGTTCTTCACTCGGGAAAAGTGGAGCGGCGCCAGGACGAAGAGGCCCGAACTGTGAAATACACACGTCACTATTAATACTTTTTTTTGGTTGAAAATCTACGAAGGTTTGAGTGTTTAAATGAGAGAGAAATGTGAGAAAATGTTAATTCCAGTCTGAGAAAAGTGTATAACGTGTGTGGTGAGGCGTTTACAGCCTTAAAATATGTAGAATAATTGTAAAATATAAAGCTGACTACTTCGCCGATTTTTATTTTTAGAACGTAACCACCACGATAAACGAGGGACCACTGTAATTCATATCTCATAACATCCCAGATTGAGCAACATATCCACGACCCTTTTATTGGTTTCCGTTACTCCCGTTCACTTTCCCTTTTTATAGCTTCTAACACGTGGACGACACACACGTTTTTATCACCTCTTTGTACTGGTGAGTGTACACCAAACCCCTTTATAAACATGTTGACAGCGTGAGATAAGAAAGAGTAAATCTTAACGGGGTAAAAATAGTCCAAGAAGTGAGTGGCAGTGGTCCAGGCGCACTGCGAGCCAGAGCGCTTTGTCAGACGGAGGGTTTAAGATGTGTGTGTATGTGTGCGTTTGTGTATTTGTGTGTGTGCGCTGCTGCTGAACGAGTCAATAAGGGAAACATGACAGGCGCCGTTATGGGCAAATTAAGGAGCTTCAGTTGGAGACATGCTCACCAGACTGCCGCTGTGATCAACACTGATAGGTTCTTATTATATTATAGCTCGCCAACAACGCCCGCAACCTTATGAAACAGAGTAAACATAACTTTATTATGCGTGAAGACGACGGCGATGATAGACAAGATGTTTTTAAAGGTGGCTCGTGTAATTTTTCGGGTGGAAGGCCCGTCAAATGCTTTTCTTCATGGATATGCTATTTTACTCGGACAATTTCAAAATGAAGGTAATTTTTAAAATTTAATTTAGGGCTGTCAGTTTAATTAATCAGATTAATTAATTAGACTACAAATTAACATGTTAATAAAAAGTAACGCAATTAATCATGAGTGGCAATTCAATGTGCGCGTTTTAAATATGGCGTGTGGCGAGCAAATCGGTATCAGGGCCTTTGAACGGCAAATTTATTTATAAAAAGAACTGGATTATCAATTTAGAAGTTATTTTTTTACATTTTGAACCTATTTTCCAACTTTTCTTTGCAAATTACCTCTTGATCGGTGTAAAATATATAATTTATATTTACAATCATTATAATCCCACCAAATTAAATAAGTGCTGTCAGTCAATCTGTCAATCTAATTCATTACAGGATTTGTAATTAATTAGGATTTACAGGATTTGTAATTAATTTTGTCAAAAAGAATTTTCCGATCACCGAAGCTGCTCCAGCCTGATGGATCATTTGAACGATAAACACGTCCGGACAAGTTCCATCGTTACCGGTGATAGAGCGCACTTCACCAAACCACCAAAGCACAGTTGCAGAATTTGGGAAACGATCGAGCAAAGCGTCTTGAAAACGAACTCAATCGCTCGCTCGCTCGCTCACTCACAATCTCTCTCTATCTCATACTCTTAAAATGCGATTAATTAGATTAATTAATTACAAATCCTATAATTAATTAGATTAATTTTTTAATCGCCTGACAGCACTAATTTAATTTGGTGGGATTATAATTATTGTAAATATAAATGTTATTTTTTTTACACCTATCAAGAAGTCATTTGCAAAGAAAAGTTGGAAAATAGGTTCAAAATGAAAAAAAATAAGAAGTTCTAAATCAATGACGGCATCAGATTAGGGAGAATTTCATCCAAAGTTTTGTCACAATTTACATTTAAGGAACGCACTTTTCCCTGATATTTTCAACAATAATTCAATAAAATAAAGGTGTTTTCTTATGTTTGTAATAGTCAGATACTCTTTTCTGTGTACATGAGGAGTTTTACTAAGTAACAATAATGGAATTTCCAAGTGTGATGTCAGGATTTCCAACCAGGAAGTCAAATTTTTGTCATTAAAAAATTGCCAAATTGGGAAAACAAGAATAAATGTTTTTATAAAAATCTTCAATATAATGATCTTAGCTGTGTTTTAGTAAAATGAGTCGTCTAACCTGACATAATATGACAAAAAACAAACAAAGAAACAAAAAATAAATAAATAAAAACAACAACAACAACAACATCAACGCTGAAATAAGAAGAAAAAAAATGAAAAAATAATGCAAAGAAAACCATTAATCCTTATGTCATCAGAGGTATAATACTCCCTACAACAGAAGCATAGCCAGATTGGGCTGTACAATGCAAGAACCCTTTTCAAACCTTTTTTTTTTTTTTTTACAAATTATTTTCTTTCTCTTTCCAGCTTGAAGCAATAAGAAAAATGTATGCTGCAATTTTTACATTATTTGACCAAGAAATGTACTTTTATGAATGAAAAACGTGAACAAAATGTGACGTACTACCGCACGTTTCCAAAGCTAAACTCAAACATCAGATATTGTCTTCTCCTGTAGTGTGATCCTGTTCTTCTGACACGAGGCCAGTTGGAGCGCAGGTTTAATCTCTGTGTACGGACATGGATCTGCTCCGAGGAAGTGTTTGGGCACAATTCAAAGGAAATCTCTTGAATATAAATCAAAACAATGTGGTTGAACTGATCCACCGTGTTTTCCCCGGAAGTTTTCAGAATGACCGAGAACTTGAGAAGTGAATGCACTGATTTAGTACAGATTTTAATTTTGTTTTTGTTCAATCTGAGCCTTGATTTGATTTGAACGTTGTCTGCTAATTAGGGCTGTCAGTTTAATGTGCTAATTAGATTAATTAATTACACGGCAAATTAATGTGGTATAAAAATGAACGCAATTAATTATGATCAACAAGAACTGGATTTGGAGCTTTTGTCAAAAAGAATTTTCCCATCACCGAAGCTGCTCCTGCCTGACGGATCATTTGAATAAACACGTCCGGACAAGTTCCATTGTTACTGATGATAGAGCGAGTGTGAGTGCACTTCAACAAACCACCAAACCACCAAACCAACAAACCACGCTCGCAGAATTTGGGAAACAAATGACCAAAGCGACCACTTGAAAACCGACAAACTCAATCGCAAAGTGAATTTGTTCGTTCGCTAACTCACTCACAATCTCCCTCTCTCTCTCACACACACACTCTTATAATTACAAATCCTGTAATTAATTAGATTAATTTTTTTAATCGCCTGACAGCACTACTGTTAATATGTTTATTTTTGTTTGCAGAAATAACATGAGATAAAAAAGAGGGGGTGGTTGACTTCTATGGGGCATTAAAGGGATAGTGTGGGTTTTTTAAAAATGTTAATCTGTATGGTTTTCCTTCTAAAAGTTCTGTGTGTTGACACCGGCTTACCTCTGACAGTCTCAGCTGATCCCGGTTCGGCTCGCTTTCTGGAGCCCACGTAAGTAGGTCCGGTAAGTTCCCCGGAACATGAAATAAAGCTTGTAAACTTCGGCTTGCGGCAGACCGCATCCGCTGTACACATCCACAAGGTGAACAGGCTGATAGAGATAACGTGGGCGCAGTGATACGAATCGAGAGAGACAATATCCGAATGCTCACTCAGCTGCTGGATGTTTCGTGGACAACTGTTTGGGACGCAAATATATCACCTTTCGGACAAATGTTTTGTTTTGAAAAGAAAAACAAGCTTTATTTCATGTTCCAGGGAAGTTACAGGACCTACCTACGTGGGCTCCAGAAAGCGAGCCGAACCGGGATCAGCTGAGACTGTCAGAGGTAAGCCGATGTCAACACACGTAACTTTTAGAAGGAAACCCATACAGATTAATATAAAAAAACGCACTATCCCTTTAACTGATATATTTTGCGCACCAACAATTGTCCCCTCCCTTTACTCCCCGTGCTACGTCACTTCCACTTCAGAGCGCTATCGCGACACAACGTGCATCCCGCTAATGAAACTAATGCACATCGTATCAGGTTTGTATCGTGTAGGCTCATGGGCGGAGCATTACACACAATCGTACAGCTCACCATTAGGAGGGTTTGAAAAGGGCCCGGGAGAGATCTCTAAATTACTCAAACATGCAGGGGTGACATACAGAACCTCTTCAGGGATGATACTGATGAGGAAACAACGCTATAACATGGGAGAAAGAGACAGATAGACAGATAGATAGATAGATAGATAGGTTGATTAATAGATAGATAGATAGATGATAGATTGAGTGATAGATGATAGATTGATAGATAGATCATAGATAGATTGATAGATAGATCATAGATTGATAGATAGATGGTAGATTGATTGATTAATAGATAGATGATAGATAGATAGATAGATAGATAGATAGGCGCTTTGTGTTACAATTTTGTATGAAAAGCGCCTTATAAATATTGTTTGATTGATTGATTGATTGATAGATAGATGATGATAGATTGATAGATAGATGATAGATAGATACATAGATAAAAGACAGAGACAGACAGATAGATGATGGATAGAGATAGATCGATTATAGATAGATGATAGATTGATTGATTGATTGATAGATAGATACTGTACATAGATAGATAGATAGATACATAGATAGATAGATAGATGATAGATAGATGATAGATTGATTGATTGATTGATAGATAGATACTGTACATAGATAGATAGATAGATACATAGATAGATAGATAGATGATAGATAGATAGATGATAGATTGATTGATAGATAGATGATAGATAGATACATAGATAGATGATAGATTGATTGATTGATAGATAGATGATAGATAGATACATGATAGATGATAGATTGATTGATTGATAGATAGATGATAGATAGATACATAGATAGATGATTCATTGCTTGATAGATAGATAGATAGATAGATAGATGATAGACAGTGACAGACAGATAGATGATGGATAGAGATAGATCGATTATAGATAGATGATAGATTGATTGATTGATAGATAGATACATAGATAGATAGATAGATGGATACATAGATAGATGATAGATAGATAGATAGATAGATAGACAGATAGACAGATAGATAGATAGATAGGTAATTTTTTTTATATTTTATTGACTTTTGTGTATTTCACCCCTTTTCTAAATGTATTTTTTACCTTTTTCTTTTTCTTACCGTCTTGTACAGGTAGGACAAGGATTAGAAAACACTAATCTCTCTTGATGTTCTATCCCATATCTATTCTATATCACACACATACCGTTCTATTGAAAAGTGAACAATAACATGAGCTGGAATTATACGTCAAAGGTCAGAACTCATAATAACACCACAACAGCCCGGTTTTATGAATGGGACGAAAACAACGGCTACAGATTTAGGTTAATACTGCGGGGACTGGAGATTTTCAGTGTATGGAGAATGAAAGTGTGTGTGTGTGAGTGTGTGAGTGTGTGTTGCTGGGGACAATGGGCGTTCTATATGAGGTTTGGCAGAGGAGAAGGAGGGAGCAGCCGTGGAAAAAGTGCGTCTGGGTTTGGTTTTGTGTGAGTCACCGGCACCTGTGAGGAAAAGGAACTCGGTGGAACTCAAAAAACGAAGTTAACTTCACTCAAAAGTTTCGGTTCAATCCCAACTAGAGCGTGGTGGTGTCAACAGTCAAATAAAATACAAATAAAAATACAAATACAAATAATTTTAATTTGTTATACAGCTCTGGAAGAAAATAAGAGACCACTGCATTTTTTTCTGAAATCAGCATCTCTACATGTATTACAGCCATTCCATTCCAGTGTCTGTTGAATTCCAACACAAACACAAAGCTGAGCTACTTCAGTTCTTGCACCAGGAGTGGAATAAAGTCACCCAAGAACAATGTGAAAGACTTGTGGAGAGCATGCCAAGACGCATGAAAGCTATGATTAAAAATAAGGGTTATTGCACCAAATATTGATTTCTGAACTCTTCTCAAGTGTAAACATTAGTATTATGTTGTTTTAAAATGAATTTGATCTTGTTTTTTTGGATTGTTTGAGGTCTGAAAACATGGATCATTTTTGTTATTTTGACCAGTTGCCATTTTCTGCAAATAAATGCTCTAAATGATAATATTTTTATTTGGAATTTGGGTGAAATGTTGTCAGTGGTTTATAAACTCAAACAAAAATGTTCCTTTTGCCCAAACACATACCTATAAGTCAGGCATGTCCAAACTATGGCCCGTGGGCCAAATGCGGCTATCTACCTCGATAAGACAATATTTAATATTTATTGTTTGATTTTGAGGATCTTAGTGTCACTAAAGGACTGATAGCTCATTCTAACGTGTTAACCATGCAGATATTTCAATTATTGACTGTACTGTGCACTAGTCTATGGCCCTTTGCTTTGTCTGCATTTAGTTATGTGGCCCTTGATGAAAAAAGTTTGGACACCCCTGCTATAAGTAGTAAAATCAGAAAAACTGATCATTTTGCAGTGGTCTCTTATTTTTTTCCAGAGCTGTATAATACATTTCCATTTCTTTTAATAATAATAATGATAATAATAATAATAATAATAAATATAGCCGCAAGCGGCGATGATCGGCCCTCGCTTGCACTCGCAGGGGGGGTGGCGCTAACGCGCCATTTTCCTATTCCCATGAGCCATATATGTACTAAATTAGGTGTGGCTACACCAAAGCTTTTGCCGGCGTCCTAATGGCAGGGACAGCTGTTTGACCTGTTACCATGGCAACATGACGGGAGATGCCGCGGGGTCATCATTGAGATTTTTGATCGAGACCCTGTCACGAATGTGTGGTCCAAATTTGGTGTGTCTACGGCAAAGTAAAATCTTTCTGTTCCATGCAATCTCCCTAGGGGGCGCTATTACGGCCAATTGAGATTTTCTTATATCAATCTGTGTAGGGCCGGAGTGTTCAGCAACGATTAAAGTTTGAGTAAAATCGGCCAAAGTATGAGCGAATTATCACTCGTCGAAGTTTGACAGGAAATGGCGCCTTCGCCACCAGGTCACATGATCCATCCAAAATGGCTGGTTGGTTGCGGTATAATACAACGGTATAATATATTTTTTTGTTTATCTTCCCATGATGCATCTGTGTACCAAATTTTGTTTGACTACACCAAGGTTTTTCCAGAGAATCCTAATGACAAGGACAGATGTTTGGCCTGTTGCCATGGCAACACGATGGGAGATGCCCGGGGTCATCATTGAGATTTTTGATCGAGACCCTGTCACGAATGTGTGTACCAAATTTGGTATGTCTACGACAAAATAAAATTTTGCACTTCCATGCAATCTCCCTAGGGGGCGCTATAGTGTCCATTTCAGATTTTCTTATAGAAATCTGTTCAGGGCCGGGGTGTCCACCAACGATTGAAGTTTGAGTGAAATCGGCCAAAGTATGTGCGAATTATCACTCGTCGAATTTGATGGCGAGCCACAAAAACAAACCTGAAATTTGTGGCGTTGTCACGGAAACACCGTTCACTCTTTTAGAACGCTTTTAACAACTTTTAATGTCCCACTTGTCTAGATGATACAGCACGATTCTGGTGAGTCTGGGTCAAAAACCCTAGGAGGAGTTCGTTAAAATACGAGGACAGGAAAATGCGCCCTCGGTGCCAGGTCACGTGCTCGGTCCAAAATGGCCGACTTCCTGTTGGTCGCTTAGCAACCGCATAATATACTTTTTTGTTCCTTATCCCGTGATGCATCTGAGTACCAAATTTGGTATGGCTACGACAAAGTTTATGCCGGGCGTCCCATTGGCGACGACAGATGTTTGGCCTGTTGCCATGGCAACACGATGGGACATGGCGTGTTGACGTCATTAAGTTTTTTGATCGATACCCCGTCACGAATATGTGTACCAAATTTGGTATGTCTACGACAAAGTAAAATTTTGCGCTTCCATGCAATCTCCCTAGGTGGCGCTATAGCACCTATTTCAGATTTTCTTATATCAATCTGTTCAGGGCCGGGGTGTCAACGAATGATTAAAGTTTGAGTGATATCGGCCAAAGTATGCGCGAATTATCGCTCGTTGAAATTTGATGGCGAGCCGCAAAAACGAACCCAAAATTTGTGGCGTTGTCACGGAAACACCGTTCACTCTTTTAGAACGCTTTTAACAACTTTTAATGTCCCACGTGTCTAGATGATACAGCACGATTCTGGTGAGTCTGGGTCAAAAACCCTAGGAGGAGTTCGTTAAAATACGAAGACAGGAAAATGCACCCTCGGTGCCGGGTCGCGTGCTCGGCCCAATATAGCTGACTTCCTGTTGGTCGCCTAGCAACGCCATAATATATTTTTTTGTTCGTAACGACATGACCTATCCACCACCCGAATTTCGTTTATCTACGACAAAGTTCATTTATCGGGTATAGCCATAGGCGCAATGTATTTTGATTTTTGAGGTGGCGCTGTGGAGCCATTTTTAAAGATTTTTTAATACAGATTATTTGTAAATTCCTTTTTTGGCGTTCTTGAATTTTGCGCAAAATTTCGTGAGTTTTCGTCAGTGGGAAGTACCCGAAACCTGAAAAAAGTGGTCGGGAAAATAATAATAATAATAAATATAGCCGCAAGCGGCGATGATCGGCCCTCGCTTGCACTCGCAGCCCCCTGCTAATGCGCCATTTTCCTATTCCCATGAACCATCTATGTACTAAATTAGGTGTGGCTACACCAAAGTTTTTGCCGGGCGTCCTAAAGGCAGGGACAGCTGTTTGACCTGTTACCATGGCAACATGATGGGAGATGCCCGGGGTCATCATTGAGATTTTTGATCGAGACCCTGTCACGAATGTGTGTACCAAATTTGGTATGTTTACGACAAAATAAAATTTTGCACTACCATTCAATCTCCCTAGGTGGCGCTATAGCACCCATTTCTTATAGAAATCTGTTCAGGGCCGGGGTGTCCACCAACGATTGAAGTTTGAGTGAAATCGGCCAAAGTATGTGCGAATTATCACTCGTCGAATTTGATAGCGAGCCACAAAAACGAACCTGAAATTTGTGGCGTTGTCACGGAAACACCGTTCACTCTTTTAGAACGCTTTTAACAACTTTTAATGTCCCACTTGTCTAGATGATACAGCACGATTCTGGTGAGTCTGGGTCAAAAACCCTAGGAGGAGTTCGTTAAAATGCGAGGACAAGAAAATGCACCCTCGGTGCCAGGTCACGTGCTCGATCCAAAATGGCCGACTTCCTGTTGGTCGCTTAGCAACCGCATAATATACTTTTTTGTTCCTTATCCCGTGATGCATCTGTGTACTAAATTTGGTATGGCTACGACAAAGTTTATGCCGGGCGTCCCATTGGCGACGACAGATGTTTGGCCTGTTGCCATGGCAACACGATGGGACATGGCGTGTTGACGTCATTAAGTTTTTTGATCGAGACCCCGTCACGAATATGTGTACCAAATTTGGTATGTCTACGACAAAGTAAAATTTTGCGCTTCCATGCAATCTCCCTAGGTGGCGCTATAGCACCTATTTCAGATTTTCTTATATCAATCTGTTCAGGGCCGAGGTGTCAACCAACGATTAAAGTTTGAGTGATATCGGCCAAAGTATGCACAAATTATCGCTCGTTGAAATTTGATGGCGAGCCGCAAAAACGAACCAGAAATTTGTGGCGTTGTCACGGAAACACCGTTCACTCTTTTAGAACGCTTTTAACAACTTTTAATGTCCCACTTGTCTAGATGATACAGCATGATTCTGGTGAGTCTGGGTCAAAAACCCTAGGAGGAGTTCGTTAAAATACGAGGACAGGAAAATGCACCCTCGGTGCCGGTTCGCGTGCTCGGCCCAATATAGCTGACTTCCTGTTGGTCGCCTAGCAACGCCATAATATATTTTTTGGTTCGTAACGACATGACCTATCCACCACCCGAATTTTGTTTATCTACGACAAAGTTCATTTATCGGGTATAGCCATAGGCGCAATGTATTTTGATTTTTGAGGTGGCGCTGTGGAGCCATTTTTTAAGATTTTTTAATACAGATTATTTGTAAATTCCTTTTTTGGCGTTCTTGAATTTTGCGCAAAATTTCGTGAGTTTTCGTCCGTGGGAAGTACCCGAAACCTGAAAAATTGGTCGGGAAAATAATAATAATAATAATAAGAATAAGAAAAACCAGAACAGTAACAATATAGTGCCACGAATGGTAACACAAAATATATCAATGGAAAGGGCGCACGTCCAGTAACCCACCCGTGGGGTCCATTGACACCTACCAGCGCGTTTCACACGTTCCACGCTGGTTCTGCAGTGCTTCGCACCGCAGAACAGTTACAAAAGGCCCTATGCGCTCTTCAGCGCTCGGGCCTAATAATAATAAGAAAAACCAGAACAGTAACAATATAGTGCCACGAATGGTAACACAAAATATATCAATGGAAAGGGCGCACGTCCAGTAACCCACCCGTGGGGTCCATTGACACCTACTAGCGCGTTTCACACGTTCCACGCTGGTTCTGCAGTGCTTCGCACCGCAGAACAGTTACAAAAGGCCCTATGCGCTCTTCAGCGCTCGGGCCTAAATATAGCCACAAGCGGCGATGATCGGCCCTCGCTTGCACGCGAAGCCCCCTGCTAACGCGCCATTTTCCGATTCCCATGAACCATCTATGTACCAAATTAGGTGTGGCTACACCAAAGTTTTTGCCGGGCATCCTAATGGCAGGGACAGATGTTTGACCTGTTACCATGGCAACATGATGTGAGATGGAGTGGGGGTGTCACTGTGTTTTTTGATCAAGACCATGTCACAAATGTCTGGTCCAAATTTGGTGCGTCTACGACAAAGTAAAATTTTTCTGTTCCATGCAATCTCCCTAGGGGGCGCTATTACGGCCAATTGAGATTTTCTTATATCAATCTGTTCAGGGCCGGGGTGTTCACCAACGATTAAAGTTTGAGTAAAATCGGCCAAAGTATGTGCGAATTATCACTCGTCGAAGTTTGACAGGAAATGGCGCCTTCGCCACCAGGTCACATGGTCTATCCAAAATGGCTGGTTGGTTGCCTAGCAATGGTATAATATACTTTTTGTTTATCTTCCCATGATGCATCTGTGTACCAAATTTTGTTTGACTACACCAAAGTTTTTCCAGAGAATCCTAATGACAAGGACAGATGTTTGGCGTGTTGCCATGGCAACACGATGGGAGATGCCCGGGGTCATCATTGAGATTTTTGATCGAGACCCTGTCACGAATGTGTGTACCAAATTTGCTATGTCTACGATAAAATAAAATTTTGCACTTCCATGCAATCTCCCTAGGGGGCGCTATAGCGTCCATTTCAGATTTTCTTATATTAATCTGTTCAGGGCCTGGGTGTCCACCAACGATTGAAGTTTGAGTGAAATCGGCCAAAGTATGTGCGAATTATCACTCGTCGAATTTGATGGCGAGCCACAAAAACGAACCTGCAATTTGTGGCGTTGTCACGGAAACACCGTTCACTCTTTTAGAACGCTTTTAACAACTTTTAATGTCCCACTTGTCTAGATGATACAGCACGATTCTGGTGAGTCTGGGTCAAAAACCCTAGGAGGAGTTCGTTAAAATACGAGGACAGGAAAATGCACCCTCGGTGCCAGGTCACGTGCTCGATCCAAAATGGCCGACTTCCTGTTGGTCGCTTAGCAACTGCATAATATACTTTTTTGTTCCTTATCCCATGATGGATCTGTGTACCAAATTTGGTATGGCTACGACAAAGTTTATGCCGGACGTCCCATTGGAGACGACAGATGTTTGGCCTGTTGCCATGGCAACACGATGGGACATGGCGTGTTGACGTCATTAAGTTTTTTGATCGATACCCCGTCACGAATATGTGTACCAAATTTGGTATGTCTACGACAAAGTAAAATTTTGCGCTTCCATGCAATCTCCCTAGGTGGCGCTATAGCACCTATTTCAGATTTTCTTATATCAATCTGTTCAGGGCCGGGGTGTCAACGAACGATTAAAGTTTGAGTGATATCGGCCAAAGTATGCGCGAATTATCGCTCGTTGAAATTTGATGGCGAGCCGCAAAAACGAACCAGAAATTTGTGGCGTTGTCACGGAAACACCGTTCACTCTTTTAGAACGCTTTTAACAACTTTTAATGTCCCACTTGTCTAGATGATACAGCACGATTCTGGTGAGTCTGGGTCAAAAACCCTAGGAGGAGTTCGTTAAAATACGAAGACAGGAAAATGCACCCTCGGTGCCGGGTCGCGTGCTCGGCCCAATATAGCTGACTTCCTGTTGGTCGCCTAGCAACGCCATAATATATTTTTTGGTTCGTAACGACATGACCTATCCACCACCCGAATTTTGTTTCTCTACGACAAAGTTCATTTATCGGGTATAGCCATAGGCGCAATGTATTTTGATTTTTGAGGTGGCGCTGTGGAGCCATTTTTAAAGATTTTTTAATACAGATTATTTGTAAATTCCTTTTTTGGCGTTCTTGAATTTTGCGCAAAATTTCGTGAGTTTTCGTCAGTGGGAAGTACCCGAAACCTGAAAAAAGTGGTCGGGAAAATAATAATAATAATAAGAAGAAGAAAAACCAGAACAGTAACAATATAGTGCCACGAATGGTAACACAAAATATATCAATGGAAAGGGCGCACGTCCAGTAACCCACCCGTGGGGTCCATTGACACCTACCAGCGCGTTTCACACGTTCCACGCTGGTTCTGCAGTGCTTCGCACCGCAGAACAGTTACAAAAGGCCCTATGCGCTCTTCAGCGCTCGGGCCTAATAAGAATAAGAAAAACCAGAACAGTAACAATATAGTGCCACGAATGGTGGCACAAAATATATCAATGGAAAGGGCGCACGTCCAGTAACCCACCCGTGGGGTCCATTGACACCTACCAGCGCGTTTCACACGTTCCACGCTGGTTCTGCAGTGCTTCGCACCGCAGAACGGTTACAAAAGGCCCTATGCGCTCTTCAGCGCTCGGGCCTAAATATAGCCGCAAGCGGCGATGATCGGCCCTCGCTTGCACTCGCAGCCCCCTGCTAACGCGCCATTTTCCGATTCCCATGAACCATCTATGTACCAAATTAGGTGTGGCTACACCAAAGTTTTTGCCGGGCATCCTAATGGCAGGGACAGATGTTTGACCTGTTACCATGGCAACATGATGTGAGATGGAGTGGGGGTGTTAATGTGTTTTTTGATCAAGACCATGTCACGAATGTGTGTACCAAATTTGGTATGTTTACGACAAAGTAAAATTTTGCGCTTCCATGCAATCTCCCTAGGTGGCGATATAGCACCTATTTCAGATTTTCTTATATCGATCTGTGTAGGGCCGGGGTGTTCACCAACGATTAAAGTTTGAGTAAAATCGGCCAAAGTATGTGCGAATTATCACTCGTCGAAGTTTGACAGGAAATGGCGCCTTCGCCACCAGGTCACATGGTCTATCAAAAATGGCTGGTTGGTTGCCTAGCAACGGTATAATATACTTTTTGTTTATCTTCCCATGATGCATCTGTGTACCAAATTTAGTTTGACTACACGAAAGTTTTTCCAGAGAATCCTAATGACAAGGACAGATGTTTGGCCTGTTGCCATGGCAACACGATGGGAGATGCCCGGGGTCATCATTGAGATTTTTGATCGAGACCCTGTCACGAATGTGTGTACCAAATTTGATATGTCTACGACAAAATACAATTTTGCACTTCCATGCAATCTCCCTAGGGGGCGCTATAGTGTTCATTTCAGATTTTCTTATATTAATCTGTTCAGGGCCGGGGTGTCCACCAACGATTGAAGTTTGAGTGAAATCGGCCAAAGTATGCGCGAATTATCGCTCGTCGAAGTTTGGTGGCGAGCCGCAAAAACGAACCTGAAATTTGTGGCGTTGTCACGGAAACACCGTTCACTCTTTTAGAACGCTTTTAACAACTTTTAATGTCCCACTTGTCTAGATGATACAGCACGATTCTGGTGAGTCTGGGTCAAAAACCCTAGGAGGAGTTCGTTAAAATACGAGGACAGGAAAATGCACCCTCGGTGCCAGGTCACGTGCTCGGTCCAAAATGGCCGACTTCCTGTTGGTCGCTTAGCAACCGCATAATATACTTTTTGTTCCTTATCCCATGATGCATCTGTGTACCAAATTTGGTATGGCTACGACAAAGTTTATGCTGGGAGTCCCATTGGCGACGACAGATGTTTGGCCTGTTGCCATGGCAACACGATGGGACATGGCGTGTTGACGTCATTAAGTTTTTTGATCGATACCCCGTCACGAATATGTGTACCAAATTTGGTATGTCTACGACAAAGTACAATTTTGCGCTTCCATGCAATCTCCCTAGGTGGCGCTATAGCACCTATTTCAGATTTTCTTATATCAATCTGTTCAGGGCCGGGCTGTCAACGAACGATTAAAGTTTGAGTGATATCGGCCAAAGTATGCGCGAATTATCGCTCGTTGAAATTTGATGGCGAGCCGCAAAAACGAACCCGAAATTTGTGGCGTTGTCACGGAAACACCGTTCACTCTTTTAGAACGCTTTTAACAACTTTTAATGTCCCACTTGTCTAGATGATACAGCACGATTCTGGTGAGTCTGGGTCAAAAACCCTAGGAGGAGTTCGTTAAAATACGAAGACAGGAAAATGCACCCTCGGTGCCGGGTCGCGTGCTCGGCCCAATATAGCTGACTTCCTGTTGGTCGCCTAGCAACGCCATAATATATTTTTTGGTTCGTAACGACATGACCTATCCACCATCCGAATTTCGTTTATCTACGACAAAGTTCATTTATCGGGTATAGCCATAGGCGCAATGTATTTTGATTTTTGAGGTGGCGCTGTGGAGCCATTTTTAAAGATTTTTTAATACAGATTATTTGTAAATTCCTTTTTTGGCGTTCTTGAATTTTGCGCAAAATTTCGTGAGTTTTCGTCAGTGGGAAGTACCCGAAACCTGAAAAAGTGGTCGGGAAAATAATAAGAATAAATATAGCCGCAAGCGGCGATGATCGGCCCTCGCTTGCACTCGCTGGGGGGGTGGCGCTAACGCGCCATTTTCCTCCCCTTTTTTCTAGCTGGATGCATGTGTGAGTTTGTGCGTTATCTGGATGCATGTGTGTTGAATGCCTGGGGTTGAGGTGGGGAGGGGTTGTTTTTTTTTGCCTTTTAATTTCAATTATTTTAAGAGGAGGGTCAATCATAAGCCTTTCCTGCACTGTTCTGTTATTTTCTTTCTCTTTTGTGTGTATTTTTGTTCTTTTAAATGCTGGGTGCAAACATTTAAAAAAATCAATTGAATAAATAAAAATATGAGGACAGAAAATGGTGCCTTTGACACCAGGTCACATCCAATATGGCTGGCTGGTTGCCTAGCAATGACATAATATACTTTTTTATTCCTATTCCCATGATGCATCTATGTACAGAATTTGGTGTGGCTATACCAAACTTTGTCGAGCATCCTATTGGCGGGGACAGAGGTTTGGCCTGTTACCATGGCAACACGATGTGAGATGGCATGGGGGTGTCACTATGTTTTTTGATCAAGACCATGTCACGAATGTGTGGTCCAAATTTGGTGTGTCTACGGCAAAGTAAAATTCTTCTTTTCCATGCAATTACCCTAGGGGGCGCTATTATGGCCATTTCAGATTTTTTTTATGTCAATCTGTTCAGGGCCAGGGTGTACACCAACGAGTAAAGTTTGAGTGAAATCAGCCAAACTATTAGCACATTATCACTCGTCCAAGTTTGACAGGAAGTAGCGCCGTCACCACCAGGTCACATGGTTTATCCTATATGGGTGGTTGGTTGCCAAGCAATGGCGTAATGTACTTTTTTGTTCCTCTTCCCATGATGCATCTGTGTACCAAATTTGGTTTGACTATGACAAAGTTTTTGCCTGGCGTTCCATTGGCGAGGACAGATGTTTGGCCTGTTGCCATGGCAACACGATGGGACATGGCGTCTTGGCGTCATTGAGTTTTTTGATCGAGACCCTGTCATGAATGTGTGTACCAAATTTGGTATGTCTATGACAAAGTAAATTTTTCTGTTCCATGCAATTACTCTAGGGGGCGTTATAACGGCCATTTTAGATTTTTTATATCAATCTGTTTAGGGCCAGGGTGTCTAACAACGATTAAAGTTTGAGTTAAATCGGCCAAACTATGAGTGCATTATCACTCGTCGAAGTTTGATCGGAAATGGCGCCTTCGCCACCAGGTCGCATGGTCTATCCAAAATGGCTGGTTGGTTGGCTAGCAACGGTATAATATACTTTTTTGTTTCTATTCCCATAATGCATCTGTGTACCAAATTTGATTTGACTACACCAAAGTTTTTGCCAGGCGTCCCATTTGCAAGGACAGATGTTTAGCCAGTTACCATGGCAACACAATGGGAGATGGCGCGGGGGCGTCATTGAGTTCTTTGATCGAGACCCTGTCACAAATGTGTGTACCAAATTTGGTATGTCTACGACAAAGTAAAATTTTACACTTCCATGCAATCTCCCTAGGGGGCGCTATAGTGTCCATTTTAGATTTTCTCATATCAATCTGTTCAGGGCTAGGGTGTCCATGAACAATTGAAGTTTGAGTGAAATCGGCCAAAGTATGTGCCAATTATCACTCGCCGAATTTGATGGCGAGCCGCAAAAACACACCTGTAATTTGTGGCGTTGTCACGGAAACACCGTTCACTCTTTTAGAACGCTTTTAACAACTTTTAATGTCCCACTTGCCTAGATGATACAGCACGATTCTGGTGAGTCTGGGTCAAAAACCCTAGGAGGAGTTCGTTAAAATACGAGGACAGGAAAATGCGCCTTCAACTCCGGGTCGCGTGCTCGGGCCAATATGGCTAACTTCCTGTTGGTCGCCTAGCAACTGCTTAATATACTTTTTTGTTCCTATTCCCATGATGCATCTGTGTACCAAATTTGGTTTGGCTACGACAAAGTTTTTGCCTGGTGTCTCATTGGTGATGACAGATGTTTGGCCTGTTGCCATGGCAACACAATGGGACATGGCGTATTGGCGTCATTGAGTTTTTTGACCGAGACCCTGTCACGAATGTGTGTACCAAATTTGGTATGTCTACGACAAAGTAAAATTTTGCGCTTCCATGCAATCTCCCTAGGTGGCGCTATAGCACCTATTTCAGATTTTCTTATATCAATCTGTTCAGGGCCGGGGTGTCCACCAGCGATTAAAGTTTGAGTGAAATCGGCCAAAGTATGTGCGAATTATCACTTGTCGAATTTGATGGCGAGCCACAAAAACGAACCTGAAATTTGTGGCGTTGTCACGGAAACACCGTTGACTCTTTTAGAACGCTTTTAACAACTTTTAATGTCCCACTTGTCTAGATGATACAGCACGATTCTGGTGAGTCTGGGTCAAAAACCCTAGGAGGAGTTCGTTAAAATACGAGGACAGGAAAATGCGCCCTCGGTGTCAGGTCACGTGCTCGGTCCAAAATGGCTGACTTCCTGTTGGTCGCCTAGCAACCGCATAATATACTTTTTTGTTCCTATTCCCATGATGCATCTGTGTACCAAATTTGGTTTGGCTATGACAAAGTTTTTGCCAGGCGTCCCATTGGCGACGACAGATGTTTGGCCTGTTGCCATGGCAACACGATGGGACATGGCGTATTGACGTCATTAAGTTTTTTGATCGATACCCCGTCACGAATATGTGTACCAAATTTGGTATGTCTACGACAAAGTAAAATTTTGCGCTTCCATGCAATCTCCCTAGGTGGCGCTATAGCACCCATTTCAGATTTTCTTATATCAATGTGTTCAGGGCCGGGGTGTCCACCAACGATTAAAGTTTGAGTGAAATCGGCCAAAGTATGCGCGAATTATCGCTCGTCGAAGTTTGATGGCGAGCCGCAAAAACGAACACGAAATTTGTGGCGTTGTCACGGAAACACCGTTCACTCTTTTAGAACGCTTTTAACAACTTTTAATGTCCCACTTGTCTAGATGATACAGCACGATTCTGGTGAGTCTGGGTCAAAAACCCTAGGAGGAGTTCGTTAAAATACGAGGACAGGAAACTCCGCCTTCGGCGCCGGGTCACGTGCTCGGGCCAATATGGCCGACTTCCTGTTGGTCGCCTAGCAACGGCGTAATATATTTTTTGGTTTGTAATGACATGACCTATCCACCACCCGAATTTCGTTTGTCTACGACAAAGTTCATTTTTCGGGTATAGCCATTGGCGCAATGTATTTTGATTTTCCAGGTGGCGCTGTCGAGCCATTTTTTAAGATTTTTTAATACAGATTATTTGTAAATTCCTTTTTTGGCATTCTTGAATTTTGTGCAAAATTTCGTGAGTTTTCGTCCGTGGGAAGTACCCGAAACCTGAAAAAAGGGGGGGAGGAAAATAATAAGAATAAATAATAATAATAATAATAAATATAGCCGCAAGCGGCGATGATCGGCCCTCGCTTGCACTCGCAGGGGGGGTGGCGCTAACGCGCCATTTTCCTCCCCTTTTTTCTAGCTGCATGCATGTGTGAGTTTGTGCGTTATCTGGATGCATTTGTGTTGAATGCCTGGGGTTGAGGTGGGGAGGGGTTGTTTTTTTTGCCTTTTAATTTCAATTATTTTAAGAGGAGGGTCAATCATAAGCCTTTCCTGCACTGTTCTGTTATTTTCTTTTTCTTTTGTGTGTATTTTTGTTCTTTTAAATGCTGGGTGCAAACATTAATAAATCAATTGAATAAATAAAAATATGAGGACAGAAAATGGTGCCTTTGACACCAGGTCACATGGCCTATCCAATATGGCTGGCTGGTTGCCTAGCAACGACGTAATATACTTTTTTATTCCTATTCCCATGATGCATCTATGTACAGAATTTGGTGTGGCTATACCAAACTTTGTCGAGCATCCTATTGGCGGGGACAGACGTTTTGCCTGTTACCATGGCAACACGATGTGAGATGGCATGGGGGTGTCACTATGTTTTTTGATCAAGACCGTGTCACGAATGTGTGGTCCAAATTTGGTGTGTCTACGGCAAAGTAAAATGTTTCTTTTCCATGCAATTACCCTAGGGGGCGCTATTACGGCCATTTCAGATTTTTTTTATGTCAATCTGTTCAGGGCCAGGGTGTACACCAACGAGTAAAGTTTGAGTGAAATCAGCCAAACTATTAGCACATTATCACTCGTCCAAGTTTGACAGGAAGTAGCGCCGTCACCACCAGGTCACATGGTCTATCCTATAAGGCTGGTTGGTCGCCTAGCAATGGCGTAATGTACTTTTTTGTTCCTCTTCCCATGATGCATCTGTGTACCAAATTTGGTTTGACTATGACAAAGTTTTTGCCTGGCGTCCCATTGGCGAGGACAGATGTTTGACCTGTTGCCATGGCAACACGATGGGAGATGGTGTGGGGGCGTCTTTGAGTTTTTTGATTGAGACCCTGTCATGAATGTGTGTACCAAATTTGGTATGTCTACGACAAAGTAAAATCTTTCTGTTCCACACAATCTCCCTAGGTGGCGCTATAGCACCCATTTAAGATTTTCTTATATTAATCTGTTCAGGGCCGGGGTGTCCACCAATGATTAAAGTTTGAGTGAAATCAGCCAAAGTATGTGTGAATTATCACTTGTCGAAGTTTGACAGGAAATTACGCCTTTGCCACCAGGTCACATGGTCTATCCAATATGGCTGGTTGGTTGCCTAGCAATGGTGTAATATACTTTTTTGTTCCTCTTCCCATGATGCATCTGTGTACCAAATTTGGTTTGACTATGACAAAGTTTTTGCAGAGGATCCTAATGGCGAGTACAGATGTTTGGCCTGCTGCCATGGCAACACGATGGGAGATGGCGCGGGGGCGTCATTGAGTTTTTTTATCGAGACCCTGTCACAAATGTGTGTACCAAATTTGGTACGTCTACGACAAAGTAAAATTTTACACTTCCATCCAATCTCCCTAGGGGGCGCTATAGTGTCCATTTCCGATTTTCTTATATCAATCTGGTCAGGGCGGTGGTGTCAACCAATGATTGAAGTTTGAGTGAAATCAGCCAAAGTATGCGTGAATTAACACTTGTCGAAGTTTGACAAGAAATGACGCATTTGCCACCAGGTCACATGGTCTATCCAATATGGCCAGTTGGTCGCCTAGCAACCACTTAATATACTTTTTTGTTCCTGTTCCCATGATGCATCTGTGTACCAAATTTGGTTTGGCTACGACAAAGTTTTTGCCTGGCGTCCCATTGGTGACGACAGATGTTTGGCCTGTTGCCATGGCAACACGATGGGACATGGCATGTTGGCGTCAATGAGTTTTTTGATCAAGACCCCGTCACGAATGTGTGTACCAAATTTGGTATGTCTACGACAAAGTAAAATTTTGCACTTCCATGCAATCTCCCTAGGGGGCGCTATAGTGTCCATTTCCGATTTTCTTATATCAATCTGTTCAGGGCCGGGGTGTCCACCAACGATTAAAGTTTGAGTGAAATCGGCCAAAGTATGCGCGAATTATCGCTCATCGAAATTTGATGGCGAGCCGCAAAAACGAACCCGAAATTTGTAGCGTTGTCACGGAAACACCGTTCACTCTTTTAGAACACTTTTAACAACTTTTAATGTCCCACTTGTCTAGATGATACAGCACGATTCTGGTGAGTCTGGGTCAAAAACCCTAGGAGGAGTTCGTTAAAATACGAGGACAGGAAAATGCACCCTCGGTGCCAGGTCACGTGCTCGTTCCAATATGGCCGACTTCCTGTTGGTCGCCTAGCAATGGTGTAATATAGTTTTTTGTTCCTATTCCCATGATGCATCTGTGTACCAAATTTGGTTTGGCTACGACAAAGTTTTTCCTGGGTGTCCCATTGGCAAGGAGAGAAGTTTGGCCTGTTGCCATGGCAACACGATGGGACATGGCATGTTGGTGTCATTGAGTTTTTTGATCGAGACCCCGTCATGAATATGTGTACCAAATTTGGTATGTCTACGACAAAGTAAAATTTTGCACTTCCATGCAATCTCCCTAGGTGGCGCTATAGCACCCATTTCAGATTTTCTTATATTAATCTGTTCAGGGCCGGGGTGTCCACCAACGATTAAAGTTTGAGTGAAATCGGCCAAAGTATGCGCGAATTATCGCTCGTCGAAGGTTGATGGCAAATCGCAAAAACGAACCCGAAATTTGTGGCGTTGTCACGGAAACACCGTTCACTCTTTTAGAACGCTTTTAACAACTTTTAATGTCCCACTTGTCTAGATGATACAGCACGATTCTGGTGAGTCTGGGTCAAAAATCCTAGGAGGAGTTCGTTAAAATACGTGGACAGGAAAATGCGCCCTCGGTGCCAGGTCACGTGCGCGGTCCAAAATGGCCGACTTCCTGTTGGTCGCCTAGCAACCGCATAATATACTTTTTTGTTCTTATTCCCATGATGCATCTGTGTACCAAATTTGGTTTGGCTACGACAAAGTTTTTGCCTGGCGTCCCATTGGCAAGGAGAGAAGATTGGCCTGTTGCCATGGCAACACGATGGGATATGGCGTGTTGGCGTCATTGAGTTTTTTGATCAAGACCCTGTCACGAATATGTGTATCAAATTTGGTATGTCTACGACAAAGTAAAATTTTGCGCTTCCATGCAATCTCCCTAGGTGGCGCTATAGCACCTATTTCAGATTTTCTTATATCAATCTGTTCAGGGCCGGGGTGTCCACCAACGATTAAAATTTGAGGTAAATCGGCCAAAGTATGCGCGAATTATCACTCGTCGAAGTTTGATGGCGAGCCGCAAAAACGAACCCGAAATTTGTGGCGTTGTCACGGAAACACCGTTCACTCTTTTAGAACGCTTTTAACAACTTTTAATGTCCCACTTGTCTAGATGATACAGCACGATTCTGGTGAGTCTGGGTCAAAAACCCTAGGAGGAGTTCGTTAAAATACGAGGACAGGAAACTCCGCCTTCGGCGCCGGGTCACGTGCTCGTTCCAATATGGCCGACTTCCTGTTGGTCGCCTAGCAACGGCATAATATATTTTTTGGTTTGTAACGACATGACCTATCCACCACCCGAATTTCATTTGTCTACGACAAAGTTCATTTTTCGGGTATAGCCATAGGCGCAATGTATTTTGATTTTCCAGGTGGCGCTGTCGAGCCATTTTTAAAGATTTTTTAATACAGATTATTTGTAAATTCCTTTTTTGGCATTCTTGAATTTTGTGCAAAATTTCGTGAGTTTTCGTCGGTGGGAAGTACCCGAAACCTGAAAAAAGGGGTTAGAAAAATAATAATAATAAGAAAAACCAGAACAATAACAATATGGTGCCACCTATGGTGGCAATATATATATCAATGGAAAGGGCTCGCGTCCAGTAACGCACCCGTGGGGTCCATTGTCAATGACGAGCGCGTTGCGCTCGTCATTGACCTCATCGATTACTCACTTGCCCAATACACATTTTTGGCGTTTACGATGGTTAACGATTACAATTATGCCGCTTTCGCGGCAATGGGCAGTGCCAGTCTGTGCTATTGGATCCTATGAGTGTCACTATAGTGTGGCATTGAGTGTTTGGAAAAGGGAGAGCGCTTCGCGCTCTGGTTTTGTGGGCACACATGACATCGTGCACTGCGTGCACGATGTCATGTGTGCCCACAAAACAATTACAATTTTGCCGGTACGGGCGGTGCCACCGTGCCAGGTCAGCGGGCACCAGTCGTTGACATGAGTGCTAGGTGCTTAAAAAGGGGAGAGCGCTTCGCGCTCTGCTGCGTGCGCAAAACAAAGCGCTTCGCGCTTTGTTTTGCGCGCGCTGGTGGGCCGAGAATGTTTTGGGGTGAACAATTACAATTTGGCCGCTATCGCGGCCACGGGCGATGCCACCATGCCAAGTCAGCGGGCACCAGTCGTTGACATGAGTGCTAGGTGTTTAAAAAGGGGAGAGCGCTTCGCGCTCTGCTGCGTGCGCAAAACAAAGCGCTTCGCGCTTTGTTTTGTGCACGCTGGTTCTGCAGTGCTTCGCACTGCAGAACAGTAACAAAAGGCCCTACGCTTTAGCGCTCGGGCCTAATAATAAGAAAAACCAGAACAGTAACAATATAGTGCCACGAATGGTGGCACAAAATATATCAATGGAAAGGGCGCGCGTCCAGTAACCCACCCGTGGGGTCCATTGACACCTACCAGCGCGTTGCACACGTTCCACGCTGGTTCTGCAGTGCTTCGCACCGCAGAACAGTTACAATAGGCCCTATGCGCTCTTCAGCGCTCGGGCCTAAATATAGCCGCAAGCGGCGATGATCGGCCCTCGCTTGCACTCGCTGGGGGGGTGGCGCTAACGCGCCATTTTCCTCCCCTTTTTTCTAGCTGGATGCATGTGTGAGTTTGTGCGTTATCTGGATGCATGTGTGTTGAATGCCTGGGGTTGAGGTGGGGAGGGGTTGTTTTTTTTTGCCTTTTAATTTCAATTATTTTAAGAGGAGGGTCAATCATAAGCCTTTCCTGCACTGTTCTGTTATTTTCTTTCTCTTTTGTGTGTATTTTTGTTCTTTTAAATGCTGGGTGCAAACATTTAAAAAAATCAATTGAATAAATAAAAATATGAGGACAGAAAATGGTGCCTTTGACACCAGGTCACATCCAATATGGCTGGCTGGTTGCCTAGCAATGACATAATATACTTTTTTATTCCTATTCCCATGATGCATCTATGTACAGAATTTGGTGTGGCTATACCAAACTTTGTCGAGCATCCTATTGGCGGGGACAGAGGTTTGGCCTGTTACCATGGCAACACGATGTGAGATGGCATGGGGGTGTCACTATGTTTTTTGATCAAGACCATGTCACGAATGTGTGGTCCAAATTTGGTGTGTCTACGGCAAAGTAAAATTCTTCTTTTCCATGCAATTACCCTAGGGGGCGCTATTATGGCCATTTCAGATTTTTTTTATGTCAATCTGTTCAGGGCCAGGGTGTACACCAACGAGTAAAGTTTGAGTGAAATCAGCCAAACTATTAGCACATTATCACTCGTCCAAGTTTGACAGGAAGTAGCGCCGTCACCACCAGGTCACATGGTTTATCCTATATGGGTGGTTGGTTGCCAAGCAATGGCGTAATGTACTTTTTTGTTCCTCTTCCCATGATGCATCTGTGTACCAAATTTGGTTTGACTATGACAAAGTTTTTGCCTGGCGTTCCATTGGCGAGGACAGATGTTTGGCCTGTTGCCATGGCAACACGATGGGACATGGCGTCTTGGCGTCATTGAGTTTTTTGATCGAGACCCTGTCATGAATGTGTGTACCAAATTTGGTATGTCTATGACAAAGTAAATTTTTCTGTTCCATGCAATTACTCTAGGGGGCGTTATAACGGCCATTTTAGATTTTTTATATCAATCTGTTTAGGGCCAGGGTGTCTAACAACGATTAAAGTTTGAGTTAAATCGGCCAAACTATGAGTGCATTATCACTCGTCGAAGTTTGATCGGAAATGGCGCCTTCGCCACCAGGTCGCATGGTCTATCCAAAATGGCTGGTTGGTTGGCTAGCAACGGTATAATATACTTTTTTGTTTCTATTCCCATAATGCATCTGTGTACCAAATTTGATTTGACTACACCAAAGTTTTTGCCAGGCGTCCCATTTGCAAGGACAGATGTTTAGCCAGTTACCATGGCAACACAATGGGAGATGGCGCGGGGGCGTCATTGAGTTCTTTGATCGAGACCCTGTCACAAATGTGTGTACCAAATTTGGTATGTCTACGACAAAGTAAAATTTTACACTTCCATGCAATCTCCCTAGGGGGCGCTATAGTGTCCATTTTAGATTTTCTCATATCAATCTGTTCAGGGCTAGGGTGTCCATGAACAATTGAAGTTTGAGTGAAATCGGCCAAAGTATGTGCCAATTATCACTCGCCGAATTTGATGGCGAGCCGCAAAAACACACCTGTAATTTGTGGCGTTGTCACGGAAACACCGTTCACTCTTTTAGAACGCTTTTAACAACTTTTAATGTCCCACTTGCCTAGATGATACAGCACGATTCTGGTGAGTCTGGGTCAAAAACCCTAGGAGGAGTTCGTTAAAATACGAGGACAGGAAAATGCGCCTTCAACTCCGGGTCGCGTGCTCGGGCCAATATGGCTAACTTCCTGTTGGTCGCCTAGCAACTGCTTAATATACTTTTTTGTTCCTATTCCCATGATGCATCTGTGTACCAAATTTGGTTTGGCTACGACAAAGTTTTTGCCTGGTGTCTCATTGGTGATGACAGATGTTTGGCCTGTTGCCATGGCAACACAATGGGACATGGCGTATTGGCGTCATTGAGTTTTTTGACCGAGACCCTGTCACGAATGTGTGTACCAAATTTGGTATGTCTACGACAAAGTAAAATTTTGCGCTTCCATGCAATCTCCCTAGGTGGCGCTATAGCACCTATTTCAGATTTTCTTATATCAATCTGTTCAGGGCCGGGGTGTCCACCAGCGATTAAAGTTTGAGTGAAATCGGCCAAAGTATGTGCGAATTATCACTTGTCGAATTTGATGGCGAGCCACAAAAACGAACCTGAAATTTGTGGCGTTGTCACGGAAACACCGTTGACTCTTTTAGAACGCTTTTAACAACTTTTAATGTCCCACTTGTCTAGATGATACAGCACGATTCTGGTGAGTCTGGGTCAAAAACCCTAGGAGGAGTTCGTTAAAATACGAGGACAGGAAAATGCGCCCTCGGTGTCAGGTCACGTGCTCGGTCCAAAATGGCTGACTTCCTGTTGGTCGCCTAGCAACCGCATAATATACTTTTTGTTCCTATTCCCATGATGCATCTGTGTACCAAATTTGGTTTGGCTATGACAAAGTTTTTGCCAGGCGTCCCATTGGCGACGACAGATGTTTGGCCTGTTGCCATGGCAACACGATGGGACATGGCGTATTGACGTCATTAAGTTTTTTGATCGATACCCCGTCACGAATATGTGTACCAAATTTGGTATGTCTACGACAAAGTAAAATTTTGCGCTTCCATGCAATCTCCCTAGGTGGCGCTATAGCACCCATTTCAGATTTTCTTATATCAATGTGTTCAGGGCCGGGGTGTCCACCAACGATTAAAGTTTGAGTGAAATCGGCCAAAGTATGCGCGAATTATCGCTCGTCGAAGTTTGATGGCGAGCCGCAAAAACGAACACGAAATTTGTGGCGTTGTCACGGAAACACCGTTCACTCTTTTAGAACGCTTTTAACAACTTTTAATGTCCCACTTGTCTAGATGATACAGCACGATTCTGGTGAGTCTGGGTCAAAAACCCTAGGAGGAGTTCGTTAAAATACGAGGACAGGAAACTCCGCCTTCGGCGCCGGGTCACGTGCTCGGGCCAATATGGCCGACTTCCTGTTGGTCGCCTAGCAACGGCGTAATATATTTTTTGGTTTGTAATGACATGACCTATCCACCACCCGAATTTCGTTTGTCTACGACAAAGTTCATTTTTCGGGTATAGCCATTGGCGCAATGTATTTTGATTTTCCAGGTGGCGCTGTCGAGCCATTTTTTAAGATTTTTTAATACAGATTATTTGTAAATTCCTTTTTTGGCATTCTTGAATTTTGTGCAAAATTTCGTGAGTTTTCGTCCGTGGGAAGTACCCGAAACCTGAAAAAAGGGGGGGAGGAAAATAATAAGAATAAATAATAATAATAATAATAAATATAGCCGCAAGCGGCGATGATCGGCCCTCGCTTGCATTCGCTGGGGGGGTGGCGCTAATGCGCCATTTTCCTCCCCTTTTTTCTAGCTCGATGCATGTGTGAGTTTGTGCATTATCTGGATGCATTTGTGTTGAATGCCTGGGGTTGAGGTGGGGAGGGGTTGTTTTTTTTGCCTTTTAATTTAAATTATTTTAAGAGGAGGGTCAATCATAAGCCTTTCCTGCACTGTTCTGTTATTTTCTTTTTCTTTTTTGTGTATTTTTGTTGTTTTAAATGCTGGGTGCAAACATAAAAAAAAAATCAATTGAATAAATAAAAATATGAGGACAGAAAATGGTGCCTTTGACACCAGGTCACATGGCCTATCCAATATGGCTGGCTGGTTGCCTAGCAACGACGTAATATACTTTTTTATTCCTATTCCCAATTTGGTGTGTCTACGGCAAAGTAAAATGTTTCTTTTCCATGCAATTACCCTAGGGGGCGCTATTACGGCCATTTCAGATTTTTTAAATGTCAATCTGTTCAGGGCCAGGGTGTACACCAACGAGTAAAGTTTGAGTGAAATCGGCCAAACTATTAGCACATTATCACTCGTCCAAGTTTGACAGGAAGTAGTGCCGTCACCACCAGGTCACATGGTCTGTCCTATAAGGCTGGTTGGTTGCCTAGCAATGGCGTAATGTACTTTTTTGTTCCTCTTCCCATGAAGCATCTGTGTACCAAATTTGGTTTGACTATGACAAAGTTTTTGCCTGGCGTCCCATTGGCGAGGACAGATGTCTGGCCTGTTGCCATGGCAACACGATGGGAGATGGTGTAGGGGCGTCTTTGAGTTTTTTGATTGAGACCCTGTCATGAATGTGTGTACCAAATTTGGTATGTCTACGACAAAGTAAAATTTTTCTGTTCCACACAATCTCCCTAGGTGGCGCTATAGCACCCATTTAAGATTTTCTTATATTAATCTGTTCAGGGACAGGGTGTCCACCAACGATTAAAGTTTGAGTGAATCGGCCAAAGTATGAGTGCATTATCATTCGTCGAAGTTTGACATGAAATGACGCCTTTGCCACCAGGTCACATGGTCTGTCCTATAAGGCTGGTTGGTCGCCTAGCAATGGCGTAATATACTTTTTTGTTCCTCTGCCCATGATGCATCTGTGTACCAAATTTGGTTTGGCTACGACAAAGTTTTTGCCTGGTGTCTCATTGGTGACGACAGATGTTTGGCCTGTTGCCATGGCAACACGATGGGACATGGCGTGTTGGCGTCATTGAGTTTTTTGATCGAGACTTTGTCACGAATGTGTGTACCAAATTTGGTATGTCTATGACAAAGTAAAATTTTGCACTTCCATGCAATCTCCCTAGGTGGCGCTATAGCACCCATTTCAGATTTTATTATAACAATCTGTTCAGGGCCGGGGTGTCCACCAACGATTAAAGTTTGAGTGAAATCGGCCAAAGTATGCTCGAAATATCGCTCATCGAAATTTGATGGCGAGCCGCAAAAACGAACACGAAATTTGTGGCGTTGTCACGGAAACACCGTTCACTCTTTTAGAACGCTTTTAACAACTTTTAATGTCCCACTTGTCTAGATGATAGAGCACGATTCTGGTGAGTCTGGGTCAAAAACCTTAGGAGGAGTTCGTTAAAATACGAGGACAGGAAAATGCGCCCTCAGTCCCAGGTCACGTGCTCGGTCCAAAATGGCCGACTTCCTATTGGTCGCCTAGCAACCGCGTAATATACTTTTTTTGTTCCTATTCCCATGATGCATCTATTTACAAAATTAGGTGTGGCTACATCAAAGTTTTTGCCGGGCATCCTAATGGCGAGTACAGATGTTTGGCCTGTTGCCATGGCAACACGATGGGACATGGCGTGGGGGCGTCATTGAGTTTTTTTATCGAGACCCTATCACAAATGTGTGTACCAAATTTGGTACGTCTACGACAAAGTCAAATTTTACACTTCCATGTAATCTCCCTAGGGGGCGCTATAGTGTCCATTTCCGATTTTCTTATATCAATCTGGTCAGGGCCGGGGTGTCCACCAATGATTGAAGTTTGAGTGAAATCAGCCAAAGTATGCGTGAATTAACACTTGTCGAAATTTGACAAGAAATGACGCATTTGCCACCAGGTCACATGGTCTATCCAATATGGCTGGTTGGTCGCCTAGCAACTGCTTAATATACTTTTTTGTTCCTATTCCCATGATGCATCTGTGTACCAAATTTGGTTTGGCTATGACAAAGTTTTTGCCTGGCGTCCCATTGGTGACGACAGATGTTTGGCCTGTTGCCATGGCAACACGATGGGACATGGCGTGTTGGTGTCATTGAGTTTTTTGATCAAGACCCCGTCATGAATATGTGTACCAAATTTGGTATGTCTACGACAAAGTAAAATTTTGCGCTTCCATGCAATCTCCCTAGGTGGCGCTATAGCACCCATTTCAGATTTTCTTATATCAATCTGTTCAGGGCTGGGGTGTCCACCAACAATTAAAGTTTGAGTGAAATTGGCCAAAGTATGTGTGAATTATCGCTCGTCGAATTTGATGGCGAGCCACAAAAACGAACCTGAAATTTGTGGCGTTGTCACGGAAACACCGTTCACTCTTTTAGAACGCTTTTAACAACTTTTAATGTCCCACTTGTCTAGATGATAGAGCACGATTCTGGTGAGTCTGGGTCAAAAACCCTAGGAGGAGTTCGTTAAAATACGAGGACAGGAAAATGCGCCCTCAGTCCCAGGTCACGTGCTCGGTCCAAAATGGCCGACTTCCTGTTGGTCGCCTAGCAACCGCGTAATATACTTTTTTGTTCCTATTCCTATGATGCATCTGTGTACCAAATTTGGTTTGGCTACGACAAAGTTTTTGCCTGGCGTCCCATTGGCGAGGACGGATGTTTGTCCTGTTGCCATGGCAACACGATGGGACATGGCGTGTTGGCGTCATTGAGTTTTTTGATCGAGACCCCATCACGAATATGTGTACCAAATTTGGTATGTCTACGACAAAGTAAAATTTTGTGCTTCCATGCAATCTCCCTAGGTGGCGCTATAGCACCCATTTCAGATTTTCTTATATCAATCTGTTCAGGGCCGGGGTGTCCACCAACGCTTAAAGTTTGAGTGAAATCGGCCAAAGTATGCGCAAATTATCGCTCGTCGAAGTTTGATGGCGAGCCGCAAAAACGAACACGAAATTTGTGGCGTTGTCACGGAAACACCGTTCACTCTTTTAGAACGCTTTTAACAACTTTTAATGTCCCACTTGTCTAGATGATACAGCACGATTCTGGTGAGTCTGGGTCAAAAACCCTAGGAGGAGTTCGTGAAAATACGAGGACAGGAAACTCCGCCTTCGGCGCCGGGTCACGTGCTCGTTCCAATATGGCCGACTTCCTGTTGGTCGCCTAGCAACGGCATAATATATTTTTTGGTTTGTAACGACATGACCTATCCACCACCCGAATTTCATTTGTCTACGACAAAGTTCATTTTTCGGGTATAGCCATTGGCGCAATGTATTTTGATTTTCTAGGGGGCGCTGTCGAGCCATTTTTTAAGATTTTTTAATACAGATTATTTGTAAATTCCTTTTTTGGCGTTCTTGAATTTTGTGCAAAATTTCGTGAGTTTTCGTCGGTGGGAAGTACCCGAACCTTGAAAAAAGTGGTCGTAAAAATAATAATAATAATAATAATAAATATAGCCGCAAGCGGCGATGATCGGCCCTCGCTTGCACTCGCAGGGGGGGTGGCGCTAACGCGCCATTTTCCTCCCCTTTTTTCTAGCTCGATGCATGTGTGAGTTTGTGCGTTATCTGGATGCATTTGTGTTGAATGCCTGGGGTTGAGGTGGGGAGGGGTTGTTTTTTTTTGCCTTTTAATTTCAATTATTTTAAGAGGACGGTCAATCATAAGCCTTTCCTGCACTGTTCTGTTATTTTCTTTTTCTTTTGTGTGTATTTTTGTTCTTTTAAATGCTGGGTGCAAACATTTAAAAAATCAATTGAATAAATAAAAATATGAGGACAGAAAATGGTGCCTTTGACACCAGGTCACATGGCCTATCCAATATGGCTGGCTGGTTGCCTAGCAACGACGTAATATACTTTTTGATTCCTATTCCCATGATGCATCTATGTACAGAATTTGGTGTGGCTATACCAAACTTTGTCGAGCATCCTATTGGCGGGGACAGAGGTTTGGCCTGTTACCATGGCAACACGATGTGAGATGGCATGGGGGTGTCACTATGTTTTTTGATCAAGACCATGTCACGAATGTGTGGTCCAAATTTGGTGTGTCTACGGCAAAGTAATATTCTTCTTTTCCATGCAATTACCCTAGGGGGCGCTATTATGGCCATTTCAGATTTTTTTTATGTCAATCTGTTCAGGGACAGGGTGTACACCAATGAGTAAAGTTTGAGTGAAATCAGCCAAACTATTAGCACATTATCACTCGTCCAAGTTTGACAGGAAGTAGCGCCGTCACCACCAGGTCACATGATTTATCCTATATGGGTGGTTGGTTGCCAAGCAATGGCGTAATGTACTTTTTTGTTCCTCTTCCCATGATGCATCTGTGTACCAAATTTGGTTTGACTATGACAAAGTTTATGCCGGGCGTTCCATTGGCGAGGACAGATGTTTGGCCTGTTGCCATGGCAACACGATGGGACATGGCGTGTTGGCGTCTTTGAGTTTTTTGATCGAGACCCTGTCATGAATGTGTGTACCAAATTTGGTATGTCTATGACAAAGTAAAATTTTTCTGTTCCATGCAATTACTCTAGGGGGCGCTATAACGGCCATTTTAGATTTTTTATATCAATCTGTTTAGGGCCAGGGTGTCTAACAACGATTAAAGTTTGAGTTAAATCGGCCAAACTATGAGTGCATTATCACTCGTCGAAGTTTGATCGGAAGTGGCGCCTTCGCCACCAGGTCGTATGGTCTATGCAATATGGCTGGATGGTTGCCTAGCAATGGTATAATATACTTTTTTGTTTCTATTCCCATAATGCATCTGTGTACCAAATTTGATTTGACTACACCAAAGTTTTTGCCAGGCGTCCCATTGGCAAGGACAGATGTTTAGCCAGATACCATGACAACACAATGGGAGATGGCGCGGGGGCGTCATTGAGTTTTTTGATCGAGACCCTGTTCCAAATGTGTGTACCAAATTTGGTATGTCTACGACAAAGTAAAATTTTACACTTCCATGCAATCTCCCTAGGGAGCGCTATAGTGTCCATTTTAGATTTTCTCATATCAATCTGTTCAGGGCCGGGGTGTCCATGAACAATTGAAGTTTGAGTGAAATCGGCCAAAGTATGTGCCAATTATCACTCGCCGAATTTGATGGCGAGCCGCAAAAACACACCTGTAATTTGTGGCGTTGTCACGGAAACACCGTTCACTCTTTTAAAACGCTTTTAACAAATTTTAATGTCCCACTTGTCTAGATGATACAGCACGATTCTGGTGAGTCTGGGTCAAAAACCCTTGGAGGAGTTCGTTAAAATACGAGGACAGGAAAATGCGCCTTCAACTCCGGGTCGCGTGCTCAGGCCAATATGGCTAACTTCCTGTTGGTCGCCTAGCAACCGTTTAATATACTTTTTTGTTCCTATTCCCATGATGCATCTGTGTACCAAATTTGGTTTGGCTACGACAAAGTTTTTGCCTGGGGTCTCATTGGTGATGACAGATGTATGGCCTGTTGCCATGGCAACACGATGGGACATGGCGTATTGGCGTCATTGAGTTTTTTGACCTAGACCCTGTCACGAATGTGTGTACCAAATTTGGTATGTCTACGACAAAGTAAAATTTTGTGCTTCTATGCAATCTCCCTAGGTGGCGCTATAGCACCCATTTCAGATTTTCTTATATCAATCTGTTCAGGGCCGGAGTGTCCACCAACGATTAAAGTTTGAGTGAAATCGGCCAAAGTATGTGCGAATTATCACTCCTCGAATTTGATGGCGAGCCACAAAAACGAACCTGAAATTTGTGGCGTTGTCACGGAAACACCGTTCACTCTTTTAGAACGCTTTTAACAACTTTTAATGTCCCACTTGTCTAGATGATACAGCACGATTCTGGTGAGTCTGGGTCAAAAACCCTAGGAGGAGTTCGTTAAAATACGAGGACAGGAAAATGCACCTTCGACTCCGGGTCGTGTGCTCAGGCCAATATGGCTGACTTCCTGTTGGTCGCCTAGCAACCGCATAATATACTTTTTTGTTCCTATTCCCATGATGCATCTGTGTACCAAATTTGGTTTGGCTGCGACAAAGTTTTTGCCTGGCGTCCCATTGGCGACGACAGATGTTTGGCCTGTTGCCATGGCAACACGATGGGACATGGCGTGTTGGCGTCATTGAGTTTTTTGATCGATACCCCGTCACAAATATGTGTACCAAATTTGGTATGTCTACGACAAAGTAAAATTTTGCGCTTCCATGCAATCTCCCTAGGTGGCGCTATAGCACCCATTTCAGATTTTCTTATATCAATCTGTTCAGGGCCGGGGTGTCCACCAACGATTAAAGTTTGAGTGAAATCGGCCAAAGTATGCGCGAATTATCGCTCGTCGAAGTGTGATGGCGAGCCGCAAAAACGAACCCGAAATTTGTGGCGTTGTCACGGAAACACCGTTCACTCTTTTAGAACGCTTTTAACAACTTTTAATGTCCCACTTGTCTAGATGATACAGCACGATTCTGGTGAGTCTGGGTCAAAAACCCTAGGAGGAGTTCGTTAAAATACGAGGACAGGAAACTCCGCCTTCGGCGCCGGGTCACGTGCTCGTTCCAATATGGCCGACTTCCTGTTGGTCGCCTAGCAACGGCATAATATATTTTTTGGTTTGTAACGACATGACCTATCCACCGCCCGAATTTCATTTGTCTACGACAAAGTTCATTTTTCGGGTATAGCCATAGGCGCAATGTATTTTGATTTTCCAGGTGGCGCTGTCGAGCCATTTTTTAAGATTTTTTAATACAGATTATTTGTAAATTCCTTTTTTGGCGTTCTTGAATTTTGTGCAAAATTTCGTGAGTTTTCGTCGGTGGGAAGTACCCGAAACCTGAAAAAAGGGGGGGAGAAAAATAATAATAAGAATAAGAAAAACCAGAACAATAACAATATGGTGCCACCTATGGTGGCAATATATATATCAATGGAAAGGGCTCGTGTCCAGTAACGCACCCGTGGGGTCCATTGTCAATGACGAGCGCGTTGCGCTCGTCATTGACCTCATCGATTACTCACTTGCCCAATACATATTTTTGACGTTTACGATGGTTAACGATTACAATTATGCCGCTTTCGCGGCAATGGGCAGTGCCAGTCTGTGCTATTGGATCCTATGAGTGTCACTATAGTGTGGCATTGAGTGTTTGGAAAAGGGAGAGCGCTTCGCGCTCTGGTTTTGTGGGCACACATGACATCGTGCACTGCGTGCACGATGTCATGTGTGCCCACAAAACAATTACAATTTTGCCGCCACGGGCGGTGCCACCGTGCCAGGTCAGCGGGCACCAGTCGTTGACATGAGTGCTAGGTGTTTAAAAAGGGGAGAGCGCTTCGCGCTCTGCTGCGTGCACAAAACAAAGCGCTTCGCGCTTTGTTTTGCGCACGCTGGTGGGCCGAGAATGTTTTGGGGTGAACAATTACAATTTGGCCGCTATCGCGGCCACGGGCGATGCCACCGTGCCATGTCAGCGGGCACCAGTCGTTGACATGAGTGCTAGGTGTTTAAAAAGGGGAGAGCGCTTCGCGCTCTGCTGCGTGCACAAAACAAAGCGCTTCGCGCTTTGTTTTGTGCACGCTGGTTCTGCAGTGCTTCGCACTGCAGAACAATTACAATAGGCCCTACGCTTTAGCGCTCGGGCCTAATAATAATAAGAATAAGAAAAACCAGAACAATAACAATATGGTGCCACCTATGGTGGCAATATATATATCAATGGAAAGGGCTCGCGTCCAGTAACGCACCCGTGGGGTCCATTGTCAATGACGAGCGCGTTGCGCTCGTCATTGACCTCATCGATTACTCACTTGCCCAATACATATTTTTGGCGTTTACGATGGTTAACGATTACAATTATGCCGCTTTCGCGGCAATGGGCAGTGCCAGTCTGTGCTATTGGATCCTATGAGTGTCACTATAGTGTGGCATTGAGTGTTTGGAAAAGGGAGAGCGCTTCGCGCTCTGGTTTTGTGGGCACACATGACATCGTGCACTGCGTGCACGATGTCATGTGTGCCCACAAAACAATTACAATTTTGCCGCCACGGGCGGTGCCACCGTGCCAGGTCAGCGGGCACCAGTCGTTGACATGAGTGCTAGGTGTTTAAAAAGGGGAGAGCGCTTCGCGCTCTGCTGCGTGCACAAAACAAAGCGCTTCGCGCTTTGTTTTGCGCACGCTGGTGGGCTGAGAATGTTTTGGGGTGAACAATTACAATTTGGCCGCTATCGCGGCCACGGGCGATGCCACCGTGCCAAGTCAGCGGGCACCAGTCGTTGACATGAGTGCTAGGTGTTTAAAAAGGGGAGAGCGCTTCGCGCTCTGCTGCGTGCACAAAACAAAGCGCTTCGCGCTTTGTTTTGTGCACGCTGGTTCTGCAGTGCTTCGCACTGCAGAACAGTAACAAAAGGCCCTACGCTTTAGCGCTCGGGCCTAATAATAATAATAATAATAAAAAGGGCTACACAATGTATTCATTTCAAGGTGCACTGTGTAACTTTTTGGTTGGGGGTCCCTCACCTGCTTGTTTCTATGGAGATGTCATTGCTCTGCCTGGAATGTTCCACAGTATGACATTAAACAACTCTACCTTATATTTATTCAGTTACAGATGGTTTTATAGCTCAAAAACACTGAGAAAAACAGGCATTCTGACTGTGAGCAGGGCTGCCTTTCCACAGATCTGACATGTAACTTGGTCTGTTTTGGTCTCCATGGAGATAGAAAAGTTTAATGCCATACTGTGAAACATTCCAGACAAAGCAATAACATCTCCGTGGAGAAAAGACCAACCTACCAATGATTATGATTAGGTCGAGAGCGGGAATTGAACCACCAACCTTCGGATCAATGGACACTTTAAAGATGTATTGCGCAACTTTTCTGGTGTAAGGTCCTTCAAATGCTTTTCTCTGGCTTTCTATCTTCATGGAGACCAAACCAGACCAAGTTACAGCTTAGATCTGTGGAGAGGGGACCACACTCACAGTCAGAATGCCTGTTTTTCAAGGTATTTTTGAGCTATAAACCCACCTGTAACTGAATAAATGTAAGATAGAGCTGTTTAATGTCATACTGTGGAACATTCCAGGCAGAAACAAGCAGGTGACGGACCCTCCACCAGAAAAGTTACACAATGCACCTTTAAATTCACTGTCTCAATCTAAGCCAATCCAGCAAAACTTCTCCCCTTCCTCCTGAAGCTGAGTCACGCTTCATTGGCGTTTCACGAACACGTTCTCATCATTAGCATCTTCCTCCGCGAAGAGTTTAGAGGCAAAAACTGGGGAAAGATTTCGACTGCAAACCCATGAGAACTGCACTGTTACATAAAAAAGGAGAGGGGGAAGAAAAAAAAAAATCTAACCAAACTTTATTCTGACAGCTCCATTCTGACTGAGATGAGTTGCCATGACGACACCGCATCCTAGCCCAGTCCAATGGAGACGATGTCGAACCTGAATGTTAATACAGGTGCACTGGCTCAAGATCTTGGCGTATTAAAGGTTGTATATTACAGAACTTTGATTTTTGTGCAGCTTTACGTCACGTTAGAATGTTTTTACCTCATCAAAAACATACCTGGAGTTGTGTTTTGTTTCTTTCACATGTTTCAGTAATCCTTTATTACCAAAAAATAAGAGACCACTGCATTTTTTTCTGAAATCAGCATCTCTACATGTATTACAGCCATTCCATTCCAGCGTCTGTTGAATTCCAACACAAACACAAAGCTGAGCTACTTCAGTTCTTGCAGTGGAATAAAGTCACCCAAGAACAATGTGAAAGACTTGTGAAGAGCATGCCAAGACACAAAGCTGTGATTAAAAATAAGGGTTATTGCACCAAATATTGATTTCTGAACTCTTCTTAAGTGTAAACATTAGTATTATGTTGTTTTAAAATGAATTTGATCTTGTTTCTTTGCATTGTTTGAGGTCTGAAAACATGTATCTTTTTTGTTATTTTGACCATTTGTCATTTTCTGCAAATAAATGCTCTAAATGATAATATGTGATGCACCACGGACTTTGAGCCCTCATGTCGGCATTACAAATTCTTGGAAAATGCGATTGTGATTTGTGATTCACAATCACAAATTTGTGATTTTGATTGTGATTTTTTTTTTTTTTTTTTTTTGCAACTTCTTCAAATATTATCAGATTTCCATGTGTAAGACATCATTGGAAAGCTTAGAATCTATACTTTAAGAATCTGTGAATAACTCAAAACGCCTCCGGGATCATATGTGTCCCATTTGGGTCACATATTTTTATTTGGAATTTGTGGGAAATGTTGTCAGTTTATAGACTCAAACAAAAATGTTCCTTTTGCCCAAACACATACCTATATGTAGTAAAATCAGAAAAACTGATCATTTTGCAGTGGTCTCTTTTTTTTTTTTCCAGAGCTGTATTAGTCTGTCTACATCTCCAAACCTCAAAATGCTCTGTAGTTTTCAAGTTAACAGCTATACCTTTAAAGTGATACTCCGGGATTTTTGACATAGGGTCCAATTTTCTAGTTAGCCAGCGTGTAGGATATGTGTAGAGAAAGTTATTTTGCGATTTCATGCAGTCTTTGTAAAATCTGAGTTGGCTGTTGCTAAGCTAGCGAAAGTGAACGTCCTGCAGCTAGCCAGCCACTAAAATAGACATACCCAGTACAAAACAAACACCCAAACAAATCAGTTATTATGCCAGGGTATCGATGTACATATCTGTGTTGATAGAATGATTAAGGAAGTAAACCAAGCATGTATTCCTTTGATCATCATCAGCAATTCGTACTTCCTCATTGAAAGCTTGACAGCCGCGGATTGATATCACCCACATGTCCCAATCCGACCGGCTCTAATAGTTTGTTTACTAGCAACCTCGCAACTGTAAAAGTGAGCACACGGAGCCTGTTCAAAGTATGGCAATGTTTGGCGAGCCCGATTATTTTGATGAGGAGGAAGAGCAGTTGCATTTTTCCAGTGAACCATACTTGTATGAGCCGGAGTATACGGACGAAGAATTGCAAGAGATGGATTTACAAAGAGCAAGAGAACAAGAGAGCGCGTCTGCAAATGCAGCCGCCGCCGAAGCTGCAGCAGAAAGCCGGGACAGAAGAACCGGGGATTGGTGGTGTCGGTGCCGAAATTGCGAAGTTATGGAGAACGAGGATGAATGTTTTTGCTGCAGGGAGTGGGACTTAGTTATCCCACAAATGCAAGAGCTGGAGCTAGATACTTCGTTTCGAAGTCTAGATGTGTCTGGTGGCCATAGCACTTCCAATGATGTCTGCATAACAGAGCACCAGGACTTCTTGCCCCATCTCAATCGTGGCGTACTGGAGACATTCTTCTGCGTCGAAAAGATAAATTGGAAGAAACGACCTAGACCTGCTGGACCTAATGGCCAGTTATCAATGCGGTAAGTGGTGTGCCAGAAAAAAATGTTGAATGTAGGAGCGTTTGGCCAGTTGCAAAATCAGTGAGATGATTATACTCACATCTTCTAAGTTAGGCCTCCTGTTTCTGTTACTCACCAACGTGTGTAATGCATGCCTCCAGTCTCTACTCTTTGTAATAATGACAACTGCTGCTGATGAATTGACGAGGGAGAAGTAAAATTCCGCCGCTGCTTAGAAACTAGTCCCCCAATATGCGTCAATTAAGTCGTTTGAAGCAAGGTCCGTTTCGTTCAAAATCTTATTCTATCAACACAGATATTTAAATCGATACCCTGGCATAATAACTGATTTGTTTGGGTGTTTGTTTTGTACTGGGTATGTCTATTTTAGTGGCTGGCTAGCTGCAGGACGTTCACTTTCGCTAGCTTAGCAACAGCCAACTCAGATTTTACAAAGACTGCATGAAATCGCAAAATAACTTTCTCTACACATATCCTACACGCTGGCTAACTAGAAAATTGGACCCTATGTCAAAAATCCCGGAGTATCACTTTAAACTTTTCTTCAGTAGACATCGGCAATTCCAGAGCTGAAATCATCCAAATTATTCTAGTGAAGGTGTATGGAGTTTAAAAACACAGTGGAACATTTTGTGTATTACCACATGACATCACAAGGTGGAACCGGGTGTTTTCTGTCCGAGAGAAGAACTCTGTTTGTGTGTTAAACTTTCGTGAATGAAATAACGTTAGTTTGATGTTAGCCTGTTTGCACTGAATCACTTTTGACAAACATGAATAACATTTAAAGCTGCACTGTGGAACATTTTGGTCGGGGGTCCGTCACCTTCTTGTTTCTACGGACACGTCATTGCTCTGCCTGGAATGTTCCACAGTATGACATTAAACAGCTCTATTTTACATTTATTCAGTTACGGGTGGTTTTATAGCTCAAAAATACCTAGAAAAACAGGCATTCTGACTGTGAGCGGGGTCGCCTCTCCGAAGACCTGACTTGTAACTTGCTCTGGTTTGTTCTCCATTAGGATAGAAAGGTATAATGCCGTACTGTGGAACATTCCAGACAAAGCAATAAGATCTGCATAGAGAAAAGCATTTGAGGGACCCTCCAACCAGAAAAGTTACACAATGCACCTGTAAATAAGATTATATTTTTATACATGTTTTACACCGGTGTGTTCTCGACGTAGGGAGGCATGACGAGCTGTTTTTCGGTATGTTTTCCTTCATACATGAACGATAAGTATATGCGGGAGTCTTTGCTCTTTGCCCTTGTTGCAGCGTAATAACTCACTGATAAAAGGTGATAGGGACGTTCTCTTGAGCTCGTCTTATCTCCAAAGAGTTGCACCATTCAAAACCTCCCACCGCGAAGATGTTTTATTATGTTACGTAATACCCATGTCTTTAAAACGTTAACTTTCAACTTGTAATCTTGTCAGGTGAAAGCTTCCGGAACGACACATCTCTGCCAAACTTTTATTTATTTTTTATTTTTTTAATTAAAATTTTAATTTGCACTCACACAAAAATACAATAATCAAAAATATAAATATATAAATAAAAATATAATAAAAAATATAAATATATGAATAAAATAAAAATGATTAAATTCAAATGTTATTCGTAAAAAAATAATACATTTGTAATTAAATAAATGGAATAAAATTTTGTTTTATTCCATTATTGGAATACACACACACACACACACACACAAAATAATTTAATTCAAATGTTTTCATCAAAAATAATAACATTGGAAATAAATCAATTGAATAAAATTTAGTTGCATTTAATCATCATCATCATCAAAAAATAAGAAATGAACAAAATGACACAATTTTATAAATAAATTTAAAAAGGAAGGTAAAAAAATGTATGTAGTTTAGGAAAAAAAACATTATTTTTTTTTGGCACTTTTTATCTATTTTGTTTTACTGCAACGTCCCCTTTCTTTGACCCCTCAAAAATAAAAATATAAAATATATGTACAGTATATATATATGATTTTTTATTATACTGAAAAACATGTTATTATAATTTATTATTTTTATTTTATTGACTTGAACTGTCCTTGAAAATACTGTCATAATATTTTTGTTTTGTTGTTTACTCAGTGCTTTAATCTAATGTGCCCTGGTGTCCTCACAGCAGGGGCCCTGTGCTAACCACCGCTATACATAATGTGGCTCTTACACTAATATGACACTTACAGGGGACACACTGTGCAACATTAAACGCTTTGAGCTTTTAACAATATTAGAATATTGATTTAGTCTTCAAAAATATAACTTTGTTTGAAAATGTAATTATTTAGTTCATTTCACATTCACAAAAAGACCTTGTTTCTGACGGGGGAGCAACAAAACAATGAGAATTTAGCATAATATTTGTCTTTTAAAGGGTCTATAAATGTTGATGACTATTACTGTTGTTTCCTCATCGAAAACAATCTTCCTCCTTGTGATGTCATTAAGTGGTCATACAGTAAATGGGCTTTTAGTTATGTTATAATGCTGCTAACTCATCAAAAACACACCTGGAGTTGTGTTTTGTTTCATTCACACATGTTTGAATAATCCTATATTATTAGTCTCTTTACATCTCCAAAGCTCAATATGCTCTGTTCCAACTTGTGATGTCATGAAGTGGCAGTTTTCAAGGTAACAGTTCAGTAGAAATTGGCAATTCCAGAGCTGAAATCGTCCAGATGATTCCAGTGAAGGTGCGTGGAGTTTAAAAACAGTCTCAATCAGAAAAAATAACATAATATGGACTATTTAAAGCTCACGTCAGTCAATTTTGCGTATTTGTTCAGCACTGTTATGAAAGCTATCCACAGCTTTAAAAATAAGGAGCTCACAGCGTCTGCCAGCGCCGTGACGGGGGCTGGTATGGTCTGATGGTGAGGAGGTGATAGGGGGCACAGAGGGAACAGAGGGCACAGGGGGCACAGAGGGCACAGGGGGCATGGGCATACACCACCACACCGTCCAGCCAATTACTCATCATTAATTACTGTCATTGTGGAGATTGGTGAATAGGGAAGGAATATTGGGGGAGATGTGTTGTGGTTGTTTAAAATAAATAAATAAAATAAAAAAATAAATAAATAAATAAATAAATAAATAAATAAATAAATAAATAAATAAATAAAAAACAAAAAAAACAAAAAACAAACAAACAAAAAAACAGAAAAAATCAGATATTGAGCAAAGGTAACAAGTAAACATGACATATGTTTATAAGAAATATAAAAAATATATAAAAATGTATATATAAAAAGTTAAATAAATAAATAGGTAAGTAAATAAGTCAATAAAAATATGTATGTTTCTCAAATAGAAATCTTCAGCGTAAGAGTTATATTTTTAAAGCCTCACTGTGCACTTATTATTATTATAATTTTTTATGTTTTTATGCTCTAAAACAGGGGTGCTCAACCTTTTTTTTTTTTTTTAACCAAGATCTACTTTTGAGGTTGATGGTGTGCCGAGATCTACCAAATGGCAAATATGGGCTATTGGAGTGAGATTATTTTTAAAGTCGCATAGAGGCGAAAAAAATCGGATTTGGGTCACTTCAGGCTACAGTGTGAACGTAGCCCAAGATATGTGGTCCTAAAACTGATACATATCCGATCTTTTGGCATGCGACTTCAGTCTGAACGGCCAGGTCGCATTCATCCGACCTGGGTGTGTTTCCTCCAGCGAGAGTGGTACAAGTAGGCGCTCACAAATGTACACAAACGTTCTTCCCGTCATGCTAAAATAGTATATAAACTCCGTATCAGTGAAGCGGTGAAGCACGTAGCAATCCCACCACTCTTGGCTGCGACTCCGCACCAACACGTTCATTTCTACGGACGTTGCTGCCACTGCCCCACAAAACGCCGTGGCCAAAAACCTTCTCCTTCTCTTTCTCCGTCTCCTCCTTAAAACAAATAAGCTGTACAAGTTCTGGCTCTGGTACGACAGCAACTTTAGGCTACTTCCGTAAACACTGAGCACGCTCGCTGCACGTGACCTCGTCGTGTCCTCCAAGGAGCATGCGGGACACTTTTGGGGCGTTTAAAGTTCACACTGGAGATCACATACAAGTCGCATTTAATTGGAAATGTGAACGACCTCGCAAAAAAATCAGATTTCACAAAAAAATCAGAATTGGGCATTAAGCCCTGCAGTCTGAACGTATCCTTAGGCGATCGACTGACACTCTGCCTGCGATCGACTGGTTGGGCACCCCTGCTCTAAAACATGCATCCTTATTGTGAGCGCTCTTGCATCTCCCCAAACCTGACTCTTCTACGTAATTTTGCAGGTGACGGGCCACCTTCGGAAACTTACACAATATTGCTTTAAGTTTCATGTAAACTAGACGTGTTTATGAATCAAGTCACCAAAACTATTACACTAGTTCATCAGTGGTACCATTGTTAGCGACATTAGCTCAAAAACAAACTCCGAGCGCCATCTGGATAGAATCGAGTTTGAATCAAACAACATAAACATCCCACTTGAACGGTCTGGAAAAGCTGATATTTAAAGACGAGCTTCGTATGTGTAATTGCAGCCTGTACAAATGCAAAGACTGTGATTTAAAGACATATGAGTATTAAAATAATGGAAAATATATACAGTGGTCTGTGGTGAGGGATGATAGACATAACAGGCCGTCTGACGCTCGTTCACGTGGGAATGGGAGGAAACAGATGCATGATGGGAAGTTTAGGTTAGAATATAAACTGTACAGCAACCACTATTCAAAAATGACATATATTCCAGGCTTTTAAAACTACATTCATATTAAATGTATAGAAAAAAAGTAGGATACAGAGAATAAAGCAGTTCAAATGATGCTTAAAACAATAGCTGCTGGCACTGGAGTTGGTTCATTATGTCAAGTTTAATAAGTCTTACCTGTTAATCCTGGTTTAGTATTGTTTAATCCTGGTTTAGTCCTGGTTTAGTCCTATTTTAGTCATGTTTTACTTCTGGTTTAGTCTTGGTTTAGCCATGTTCTAGTTCTCTTCTAGTCCTGGTTTAGTCTTGGTTTAATCCTGGTTTAGTCCTGGTTTAGTCTTGGTTTAGTCTTGGTTTAATCCTGGTTTAGTCCTGGTTTAGTCTTGGTTTAATCCTGGTTTAGTGCTGGTTTAGTCCTATTTTAGTCACGTTTTAGTTCTGGTTTAGTCTTGGTTTAGTCATGTTCTAGTCTGAAAATGTCTGAATGACACAGATTCGATTTTTTCAAATGTGATCCAGACCACTCGGATATGTGGTCCTAAATCCGATACATATCCGATCTTTTGACATGCGACTTCAGCCTGAACGGCCAGGTCCCATTCATCCGACCTGAGCGTGTTTCCTCCAGCGAGAGTGGTACAAGTAGGCGCTCACAAATGTACACAAACGTTCTTCCTGTCATGCGAAAATAGTGTATGAACTCCATATCAGTGAAGCGGCAAAGCACATATTAATCCCACCACTCCTGGCTGCGACTCCGAACCAACACGTTCATTTCTACGGACGTTGCCGCCACTGCCCCTCAAAACACCGTGGCCAAAAACCTTGTCCTTCTCCTTCTCAGTTTCCTCCTTAAAACAAATAAGCTGTACGTGTTTTGGCTCTGGTACGAAAGCAACTTTAGGCGACTTCCGTAAACATTGAACACGCTCGCTGCGTGTGACGTCATCGTGTCCTCCAATGCGCATGCGGGACACTTTTGGGCCGTTTAATGTTCACACTGGAGATCACATACAAGTCACATTTAATTGGAAATGTGAACGGCCTTGCAAAAAAATCGGATTTTACAAAAAAAATCGGAATTGAGCTTTAAGCCCTGCAGTGTGAACGTATCCATTGAGTCTGTCCTGGTCACATGACATGAGCTTTATAAATAAAACTTGTTGTAACTTGGTCTGGTGGTGTTAACTCATCCACAACCGCTCAAAACAGCATATATCTCTCTCTTATCTCTTATCAATGAGGCTTAAGTTTATTTAAGCAAAACACAAGTCATTTAAGGCTACTCTTTGACACAGGAAGTCCAATGATTCATAACTTCCCGAATGCGTCACACTTCCTGATCCGGCACTTTCACACTGCCAAATAAAACAAAATTTAAAAAATAAAAAAATAAAAAACACACAAAAAAAAGAGTTAAGAGCTCCAACATCTCTCCATCACATCTGCGGGATTAAGAACGAAACACATTTCCATCACATTTTCATTCAAAAAATCTCACTGCTTGAAGTTTCTAAGAGGAAAAAGCATTAGGTGCAAATGTAATATCGTGGTAGGTTGTTAGTCCGTCATGCTAGGTTTGTGATGAGGCTTTTGTTGAGTGGATAAGGAAATAAAATGGAAAATGGTAAGTGAATGCCCCATGCTGGCTGACGGCGGACGGTTCCTTTGTGCTGGCGAATATCGAAAAATGAATCTGTGATGTGAGTTATCTTGATGACGTGTGTTTAAGGACACGCCGATGGCAAAGTTTATGAAGCGAAATGGAAATCAGGAGGCAAACTTGTAATAAAAATGTAGTTTAAGAGGTTATTACACTGTTTTCTGATTTACTACTACGTTATAATGTTTCCTCATCACAAACATTCCCCGAGTTGTGTTTTGTTTCAATCACACGTAGAAGTTATTTTCTCAAACAGAAAACATTCTGTTCCACCTTGTGATGTCATGTTGTAATACAGAATCATTTGGATAATTTCAGCCCTGAACTGAAGGTAAAAGGTAGCTGTTAACTTGAAAACTACCACTGTATGACATCACAAGGTGGAACAGAGCATTAAAGGATTTCTCAAACATGTGTGAATGAAACAAAACACAACTCCAAGTCTGTTTTTGAGGAGGTAACAACATTACAACATGACTTAAAGTTCATTTTGTGTAATATAGGGCCATTAGTTTGTTCTAGTCCTGGTTTAGTCTTAATTTAATCCTGGTTTACTCCTGGTTTAGTCCTATTTTAGCCATATTTTAGTTCTGGTTTAGTCTTGGTTTAGTCATGTTCTAGTTCTGTTCTAGTCCTGGTTTAGTCTTGGTTTAATCCTGATTTAGTCCTGGTTTAGTCCTATTTTAGTCACGTTTTAGTTCTGATTTAGTCTTGATTTTGTCATGTTCTAGTTCTGTTCTAGTCCTTGTTTAGTCTTGGTTTAATCCTGGTTTAGTCCTGGTTTAGTCCTATTTTAGTCACGTTTTAGTTCTGGTTTAGTCTTGGTTTAGTCATGTTCTAGTTCTGTTCTAGTTTTGGTTTAGTCTTGGTTTAATCCTGGTTTAGTCCTGGTTTAGTCTTGGTTTAGTCATGTTCTAGTTCTGTTCTAGTTTTGGTTTAGTCTTGGTTTAATCCTGGTTTAGTCCTGGTTTAGTCTTGGTTTAGTCATGTTCTAGTTCTGTTCTAGTTTTGGTTTAGTCTTGGTTTAATCCTGGTTTAGTCCTGGTTTAGTCTTGGTTTAGTCATGTTCTAGTTCTGTTCTACTGCTGATTTAGGGGCAAATTACAGGTCAGATCTGTGAAGAAGCAAGCCCACTCACTGTAATAATGAAACAATATCAACATAAAAACGTTGCCAGCAAAGCTACATCTCCAAGGAGACAGTTTAGTCCTGGTTTAGTCCTACTTCAGTCATGTTTTAGTTCTGGTTTAGTCTTGGTTTAGTCCTGTTCTAGTGCTGGTCTCCCACCTGCTTGTTTCCATGGAAAAGGAATTGTGTTGACTCATGTGGGGCTCATTCTGCTTTCTTACTGGAAAATTGTGTTTAGAACCAAAACATCAAATTCTAACATAAACAAATTGGCTGTTATGTCCAATATTTTGGTAACTAAGAATAAATCAGGACTACAGTTGTTATTAGTAAAAACAATATTTCATTTGAAAATACCACTCTGGTAACTGGGGAAACAGATCATTATAAAAAGCATGTTGGTTTAGTCCTGTTCTAGTCCTGGTTTAGACTTGGTTTATAGTTCTGCTTTAGTTCTTGTTTTGCCCTGGTTTAGACCTGGTTTAGTCCTGGTTTAGTCCTGGTATAGACCTGGTTTAGTCCTGGTTTAGTCCTGGTTTAGACCTGCTTTAGTCCTGGTTTAGCACTACTATACTCCTGCTTTAATCCTGCTTTAATCCTGGTTTAGTCCTGTTCTCGTCCTGTTCTAGTTCTGCTTTAGTTCTTGTTTTGCCCTGGTTTAGACATGGTTTATCCCTGGTTTAGTCCTGGTTTAGACCTGGTTTAGTCCTGGTTTAGTACTGCTATAGTCCTGGTTTAGTCCTGCATTAGTCCTGATTTAGTCCTGGTTTAGTCCTGGTCTATAGTCCTGTTCTCGTCCTGTTCTAGACCTGGTTTAGTCCTGGTTTAGTCCTGGTTTAGACCTGGTTTAGTCCTGGTTTAGTCCTGGTTTAGTCCTGGTTTAGTCCTGCTTTAGTCCTGGTTTAGTCCTGCTTTAGTCCTGGTTTAGTCCTGCTTTAGTCCTGATTTAGTCCTGCTTTAGTCCTGGTCTATAGTCCTGTTCTCGTCCTGTTCTAGACCTGCTTTAGTCCTGGTTTATTCCTGGTTTAGACTTGCTTTAGTCCTGGTTTAGTCCTGGTTTAGTTCTGGTTTAGACCTGGTTTAGTCCTGCTTTAGTCCTGCTTTAGTCCTGGTTTAGTCCTGGTTTAGTCCTGGTTTAGTCCTGGTTTAGTCCTGGTTTAGTCCTGGTTTAGTCCTGGTTTAGTCCTGGTCTATAGTCCTGTTCTCGTCCTGTTCTAGACCTGCTTTAGTCCTGGTTTAGTTCTGGTTTAATCCTGGTTTAGTCCTGGTTTAGCCCTTGTTTACTCTTACATACATCATAACTCTGCCATGTCTGCCAGCACAATAACAACACCTTTCTGCCAACACCACCGTAGCGCTACATACTTCTGCACCAGTTCTACCCTCACTCACACCGGCTAAACTAATTGCGCTGCTATTGTTGCCGTAGACATCCATCAGCGGGCCGGACACCCCCGTCCGCACACGCTCACTCGTGTTTACACTGAGACGAACAGCGAAGGACGGCGGGAAGTGATTTACGGCGGAGTTTGGACGACTCTTGTTCCGACCGCGCAGTCATAAAGACATCAGTGAGTCGAGATTCATTACGGTCATTAGAACCAGGAGGGAGCGGGGTGAGCGGAGAACGTGTGCCCGCCTCGGAGTGACATCAGCATGGGGAATCTGACGCCGGACGACTGGTGAGTGATGGAGGTGTGATGGATAGAGTGTTCGGAACAGAGAGAATGCACTGACATACCAGGTAAATATCTATGTGATGTTGATGGGTTATTGGTTTAGTCCTGTTCTAGTCCTGGTTAGTCTTGGTTTATTTCTGGTTTAGTTGTGGTTTAATCCTGGTTTAGTCCTGGTTTAATCCTGGTTTACTCCTATTTTAGTCATGTTTTAGTTCTGGTTTAGTCCTGGTTTAATCCTGGTTTAGTCCTGGTTTACTCCTATTTTAGTCATGTTTTAGTTCTGGTTTAGTCCTGGTTTAATCCTGGTTTAATCCTGGTTTACTCCTATTTTAGTCATGTTTTAGTTTTGGTTTAGTCCTGGTTTAATCCTGGTTTAGCCCTGGTTTACTCCTATTTTAGTCATGTTTTAATCCTGGTTTAATCATGTTCTAATTCTGTTCTAGTCTTGGTTTAATCCTGGTTTAGTCCTGGTTTAGTCCTATTTTAGTTCTGGTTTAGTCCTGGTTTAGTTCTGGTTTAGTCTTGGTTTAGTCCTATTTTAGTTATTTTCTAGTTCTGTTCTAATGCTGGTTTAGGGGCAAATTACAGGTCAGATCTGTGAAGAGGTGAGCCCACTCACCGTAATAATGCATGAAACAATATCAACACATGTGACAAAATTAATACATGCCATACTGTGGAACATTGCCAGCAAAGCTACATCTCCATGGAGACAGTTTAGTCCTGATTTAGTCCTGGTTTAGTCCTACTTTAGTCATGTTTTAGTTCTAGTTTAGTCTTGGTTTAGTCCTGTTCTAATGATGGTTTAATCCTGGTTTATTTTCGGTTTAGTCCTATTTTAATCTTGATTCTAGTCCTCGTTTAGTCCTGGTTTAGTTTGGGTTTATTCTTATGGAAAAGGGTAAAAACTTTAAAGATCTTATATTACACAAAATGGATTGATGTGAGCTTTAAACCATGTTATAATGTTGTCACATCATCAATAAACATACCTGGAGTTGTGTTTTGTTTGGGAAATCAGGTTTAGTCCTGCTTTAGTCCTGGTTTAGTCCTGGTTTAGACCTGCTTTAGTCCTGGTTTAGTCCTGCTTTAGTCCTGGTTTAGTCCTGGTTTAGTCCTGATTTAGTCCTGGTTTAGTCCTGGTTTAGTCCTGGTCTATAGTCCTGTTCTCGTCCTGTTCTAGACCTGCTTTAGTCCTGGTTTAGTCCTGGTTTAGACCTGCTTTAGTCCTGGTTTAGAAATCCCAGGCTGCTTTCGTTCGTTCCGATCTGAAAGACAGCCTGGCAACTATGGCAAGCGAGCTCTCCCAATTCTGGGAGCCAATCAAAGAGCGGGGAGCGGTGGAAAGACGGTGACGCGTACTACGTGACAAACGGAAGCTTGTAGTTTGAACTGACAACTGACATGATTGGCTATGGGCTACGTATACGCCAAATGATAGACATTCGTAACGCCCAATAAACGGCCGTTGGTGATCGTAAACCACACCTCCGCTATGAGATATTTCGAAGGTGGCTTCCAGACCATATCTCACTTGTGATATGGTCAGGTGTAAACCAGGCAAGCTCTCTCCCACCTTGTGATGTCATTAAGTGGTAGTTAACAGCTACCTTTTACCTTTAGTTCAGTTGAGGTTGGCAAATCCAGTGTTGAAATGACAACAACAACTTGGCTGTTATGTCCAATATTTTGGTAACTAAGAATAAATCAGCACTACAATTGTTATCAGTAAAAAATATTTCATTTAAACACACCAATCTGATATCTGGGGAAACATTATTATAAAAATTAAAATCATGTTGGTTTAGTCCTGTTCTACTCCTGGTTTAGTTCTTGTTTAGTGCTGGTTTAATCCTAGTTTGGTCCTTGGATTTGTGCTGGTTTTGTCTTGGGTTAACCCTGGTTTAGTCCCAGTTTATTTGAGTCCTGGTTTAGACCTTTTAGTCTTGGTTTGGTTCTGGTTTAGTCTTCGATTAGCCCTGGTTTAGTCCCAGTTTATTTTAGTCCTGGTTTAGACCTGGTATAGTCCTGGTTTAGTCTTGATTTGGTTCTGGTTTATTCTTGGATTAGCCCTGGTTTAGTCCCAGTTTATTTGAGTCCTGGTTTAGACCTGGTACAGTCCTGGTTTAGTCTTGGTTTGGTTCTGGTTTAGTCCTGATCTATAGTCCTGTTCTAGTCTTAATTTAGTCCAGGTTAAATTCTGTTTTAGTCATGGTTTAGTCTTAGTTTAGTCCAGGTTTAGTTATTCTTTAGTCCTGGTTTAGTTTTAGTTTAATCCAGGTTTAGCTCTGCTCTGCTTTAGTCCAAATCCAAATGATTCTAACGAAGTTTAAAAACACAGTGGAGCACTTCCTGTATCACCCCATGACCTCACGGTAGAACAAAACGTCTCAGTTTGAGAAAAACTCAGCCTAAATATGCAAAAACACAACTCCAGGTGTGTTTTTGATGAGGAAATAACGATTAGAAAATATCGTAATATGTACCCGTTAATTATCACTTTATAATCACCACGTAAATCAGAATTGGCAGGAAATCCCTGCGAAATAACCCCACAGAATAATTTGTCTAAAACTGTCAAATGATGGCCTCTACAGCATTCTTTGATAATAACACAAATTCTCAGTTTTCACGACTCCAACATCAAATTACAGTATTTCCTCTCTGGGTGACAGTCCATTACCGTAAACATTTCAGAGCTTTTCAACAGGGTGCGTTTGATCTGCACACCTGGAAGTGCTCTGGGCCAGATGTTCCACCCGCCTCACCAGGCCCTGTGGACACCAGCGCGCTTCATAAAAACGTCAATGTTCTTTTCATACTACTTTGTTATTTATGGTGACAGATTGTGATTCATACGGCAGCAAGACAAAACTATTTACAACTATAATTCAAGATGAAATTGTACTCTGTTCGTTTTTGTCTCCAGCTGTATTCGCGAGGGATGACAGAGGTTCAAAATAACTTTATTAAGGTCCGAAGGGCTCGTATTGCGCCGTTTTCTGATCCACGTTCTAATGTTGTTTCCTTATCACAAACATAACATGGAGTTGTGGTTTGTTTTCGTGTTTAAACCACAAAGAGTTCTTCTCTCAAACTGAAAACACTCCACCTTATGATGCAAAAATAAACACCTGTAATTGAATCAAAGCAAGATAGGTAAGCTTCATGCCATACTGTGGGACATTGCAGACAAAGCTACAACAAAGCTAAAAGAATTTGGAGAAAAGAAAATTCAATTTAAAGTAACAAAAACAACAACAAAAACAGATCTCCAAGATAAACAGATAATACAATTAAAGTTAAAAGTCAAATACGTTTAAGAAGAAGAAGATAGACTTTACTGATCTCACACAGGAGAAACTGTCCTCTGCATTTGACCCATCCTGACTGCGCCCGGGGACCATCTCCATGATCTTCTTGCTTCGGTTTGGTCAGGACCTCAGCTGGAGGATTTTACCTTTGGAGCATGTTTTGGGTTGACACGGGGGAAACATGCAAAACTCCACACAGAAAGGCCAGCCCGAATCTTACAGCCATACCAACGTGCCACACGAACCCGGAACCTTCTTGCTGTGAAGCGTGAGTGCTAGCCACTCAGCCACCGTGCCGCCAATGACATCCTGCGGGACACTGCAGCTACAACACAGCTACATCGAGTAGTGAGAGCAGCTGAGAGAATCGTGGGTGTCTCTCTCTCCCCTCCCTGCAGGACATCTACTGCACCCGCCTCACCCACAAAGCCCTCTGGGTGATCCCACCCACCCATCCAACTGCCTCTTCAGTCTGCTGCCATCAGGAAGGAGACTGAGGAGCCTCAGGGCCGAGACCAGCAGACTGAAAGACAGCTTCATCCACCAAGCTGTCAGGATGCTGAACTCTCTCCCTGCCCTGCCTCCCCCAATGACACTGCTGCTTAAAAGACACTTAAATGACACTGACACTGCTGCTTAAATGACACTTAAATGACACTGACACTGCTGCTTAAATGACACTGACACTGCTGCTTAAATGACACTTAAATGACACTGACACTGCTGCTTAAATGACACCATTTGAGCTTTATTATGCTACACATTGTGTGTTTTACCTAATTGTATTATGTACATGTTTACTGTACTTTTGTTACAGGTATATGTGATGTTTTAGTCATGGTGTTTATTGTCATGTTTATCAGATGTTTTATGTTCACTGTGGGTCTAGGGGGCGCTGCAATTTCAAATCCTGTGTGTGCAACCTGTACTTATACTTTTTGACAATAAAGCTGACTTTGAACTTTTTCTTATGAGTAAAAAACAGAGAAAAGAAAATTCAATTAATAGAAGAAAAAAAAAAAGATCTCCAAGACAAACAGATGATGCAATTAAGTTAAAAGTGAGATATGATTAAAGCCATATTGTGGGACATTGCAGGTAAAGCAAAAAGCGTTTTATGTAACATTTCTGGTGGGGGGTCAGCCACATGCTTGCTTCCATGGAGATGTTATTGCTTTGTCTGAATGTCCCACAGTAGGGCATTTAATGTGTCCTTCTTGTATTTATTTGTGTGTTTTTATTTCTCTAAAGCATCTTGAAAAACCCACATTCTTCGTGAGAGTGAGGCTGCCTCTCCACAGATCTGACCAGGAAATTGCCCTAGTGTCAGCACTTGCTTTCTCCAGGGAGATTAACGCCCTACCGTGGAACATTCCAGGCGATCTTCATGGAAACGAGCGGAGAAGTTACACAATGCGTCTTTAAAGTTCTTCAGAGCAACACAAATGTGAGAAAATTCTATTGATTCAAATTCAAAATCCAATATAATCCAATAACAAATCTGCAAAATGTGCGTCTGGGAAACTATGTGCGTACGTGCAACAGGAAGCTAGCGAGGGTGCGTTTCATTGTTAGTGCGCTTGAATTGGCGTGGATAAATACCATGAGAGTGGGGTCGGACGGACACCGGATCCAACAAAAATAAACAAATCCAAGAAGAAAAACATATTGCTGTGATAATTAATGGGAGCTGCGATTAGCCCTCAACTTTTATAGACTTCTCTGAGGCCGCTGGATGTGGAGCGAGCAGCGAGCGGTTAACATCTGAACTCCGAGTGACAAATAAGTACAAGGGTCAAGTACGAGAGATTGGGTCAACAAAGAGAAGACAAAAGGAAGGAGATTGCAGTATTAATTTTACAATAAATTACAGCGTTGGCCACACAAGTTGAGAGCTGAGGACTTCCAGATTTCTAAATCAAACAACTACATAAAAAAACACAGTAGAATGAATGAATGAATGTTGAAGGTAAAGAGTACAGACCTCCTACAAATACCAAACAGTTGGGATTCAAAGGTTCTTCGTGTAATTGAGAAAACAGATTCACAAAACCCTACCCAGCCATGAATACACACATAAATTGACTTTTTATGTATTTAGGCATGGAGCCGAACGATCGACCCCCTCATCCTCTCCATCTCTTCATCACTAGATTTTTACAAATCCTGGTGGAACACTGCGCAGCTGTTCACCTGCACTTCACGTCTAAACAACATCACTTTTCCTGCAGGAGAAAACTTGTCACTTAGAGAAACTTTATTAATCCACAAGGGAAACTGTTTGGGTACAGTAGCTCACTCATCAAATATAATATATAATACATACAGCTCTGGAAAAAAAATAATAAACCACTGCATTTTTTTTTCTGAAATCAGCATCTCTACATGTATTACAGCCATTCCATTCCAGCGTCTGTTGAATTCCAACACAAACACAAAGCTGAGCTACTTCAGTTCTTGCACCAGGAGTGGAATAAAGTCACCCAAGAACGATGTGAAAGACTTGTGGAGAGCATGCCAAGACGCATGAAAGCTGTGATTAAAAATAAGGGTTATTGCACCAAATATTGATTTCTGAACTCTTCTTAAGTGTAAACATTAGTATTATGTTGTTTTAAAATGAATTTGATCTTGTATCTGCAAATAAATGCTCTAAATGATCATATTTTTATTTGGAATATGAGGGAAATGTTGTCAGTAGTTTATAGACTCAAACAAAAATGTTCCTTTTGCCCAAACACATACCTATAAGTAGTAAAATCAGAAAAACTGATAATTTTGCAATGGTCTCTTATTTTTTTTCCAGAGCTGTAACTGAGGGTAACAAAAATAGATGGAATAGCAACCAAAGAGCTCCATGAGGTTCCACTATGTTTCTTTTATTCATTTACATAGTTGCTATATAGATGAAATTGTATTTTTTTTATATGTACTTTAGATTTTATGTCAGTGTTATGTCAGTTGAAAATTAGCATTTGCTAAACCCTGTATGCATCACATCAGCTGCAAGCTCTGTTCTGTAACTATGTGCGATTGCATTGTCCCTGTCAAATAAAAATAATAAATAAATAAAAATAAAATAACAATAAAATACATGTGTTTTAGAATCCTCCTGTGGACCCACCGCCTGCGGGAGGATTCATGGGGGCTAGTGCATTGTGTTCTGGGCAGCAGATCTGGTTGGACTGCTGCCCCCCCGACCCAGAAATGGAAAAAAGCAGAAGAAGATGGATGGATGGATGGATGGATGTGTTTTAAAAAATATGCATTCTCACTGTGAGTGGGGTCGCATCTCCACTGATCTGACTTGTAACTTGTGATGTTACCTGCTTTTATTTATTTATTTATTTATTTAAATTAGGACAATGCATATTAATCAACATGTCAGCAGAGAGCTTCAGTGTAAATATGCCGGAGTTACAACAATAGCTCATTTACATCCATAGTCCTAAAGGCAGGTCAGAACAAAACACATTCACACAAACAGAGAAAACAGAAAACAGAATACACAACAAACATTACACCAAGAGCATGTAGTTGCAATAGACCCATCTCAGAGTTTACACGCCCCTAAAAGTCAGAATAATCTACATGTGTGAGTGCATCTGGTTAGTTTTCAACCAATGTTTCAGAGATGTTTTTCTCCCTACAGATAGAGGAGTTTAATGCCAGTGGCTAGCACTCACACCTCACAGCAAGAAGGTTCTGTGTTCGATTCCCTTTTTGTGTGGAGTTTGCATGTTCACCCCGTGTCTGGGTGGGTTTCCTCCGGACACTCCGGTTTCCCCCATCAACCCAAAAAACATGCTCCATGTAAAATCCTCCAGCTGAGGTCCTGACCAAGCCTAAGCAGTAAGATCATGGAGATGGTCCCCGGGCGCAGTCATGTGCTGCCCACTGCTCCTGAATAAAAGGATGGGTCAAATGCAGAGGACAAATTTCCCTTCAGGGATTATAAAGGATATAAATAAATGTTTTGTTTTTTTTAAATGCCACGCTGTGAAACCTTAACCTGGCTCACACCAGATTCAAAAGTGTGTCACTCTGAATTGAGTTCTCCACCTTATCAATGTGGGACGGCTCTTGCTAAAAGCGATCGGAAAACGTGGAACATCATGACGACTATTTGAATCTGATCAGTCAATGCAGCTCAGTGATCGGTCCAACCAGCAGGTAAACCGTACAGTGTTCTCGTGAGTTTGTGAGCTCACAGATATTGTGAGAATCAATCTTACAACACAAGGTTAGTGGAAGCTACAAGGCAAAGCAATAAAAAACGCACAACTTTACTAGAAAAGTTACATAGAGCGTCTTTAAGTCTTGTGAATGATTATAAAAAACACATTTAAAATCACTGACTATTTTCCTTCCGTGACATACATCTCGATTAATTCATTTTGCTGCTAGAGATTTTTTTTTTCTCCTAGCAGAGTCTGGATTCCAAACAGTGTCTGAAAAGCCCAAATTGGTTTAAAAAAAGGAAGAGGCAGATCAAACCAGGACAGCGCCCCCTGGTGGATTCCACTGTGGGCTGTCCTTAAGGAGCCTCCGAGCAGCGTTCAAAAGAGGAGACAAACAACCAACGCAACGAGAAATACAACTACTGCAAGGAGAAATGGTGAAAATGTGCAAAAAATGTGCAAAAATAAAAACAGACAGACAAGTTGAACTCACACTCTGGTTTTGGGTTAGATTCCCAGGTTATACAGGATCTTTTTTTGTGTAGTTTGCATGCTCTTCCTGTGTGGTTCTCTAGTTTCTGTACTGGCTGCATCTAATTATAAAGCGTTTTACCGTCCAATAATCAGGAAGTGCAGGTTAGCATGCTAGTTATTATTCTCACTGGTTCTCACTGGTCTCTGAAAGTTGTGAAAAGCGTTTATTTTTTTTAAGACGGTACTTTAAGTGCCTTTAACCTTCTAGATGTGACTGTTCCACCTTGTGATGTCATGCGGTGATACAGGAAGTGCTCCATTGTCCAAACACTTTCCCTGGAATTACCAATTTCTACACAAACTAAAGGTAAAAGGAGCTGTTAATTTGAAAACTACCGTTACATGACATCACAAGGTGGAACAGAGCATTTTGAGCTTCGTCCCCCTGTCCTCGTCTGTCTGTCCCCCGTCCTCTATTGCTCTGTCCTCCGTCCCCCAGTCCTCCGTCTCCTCTCCTCCTCTCAGTCCTCCTGTCCTCGATCTCTCTGTCTCTCTATCCCCCTGTCCTCCATGTCTCTGTCCTCTGTCTCGCTTTCCCCTGTCTCTCTGTCCCCTGTCCTCCATGTCCTCCATGTCTCTGTCCTCTGTCTCGCTTTCCCCTGTCCTAGATGGCCTCCATGTCTCTGTCCTCCTGTCCTCTGTCTCACTGTCCCTGGTCCTCTGTCTCTCTGTGCCCCTGTCCACTATTGCTCTGTCCCCTTATCCTTTGTCTCTCTGTCCTCCTGTCCTCTATGTCTCTGCCCTCTGTCCTTCTGTCCTCTGTCTCACTGTCCCCCTTCCCTTATTGCTCTGTCCCCCTATCCTCTATCTCTCTGTCCCTGTCCCTCGTCTCTCTATCCACCTGTCCTCCATTTCTCTGACCTTCTGTCCCTCTGTCTCACTTTCCCCCGTCCATTATTGCTGTCCCCTGTCCTCCTATCCTCCGTCTCTCTAACCACCTGTCCTCCATGTTTCTGTCCCTCTGTCTCCCTTTCCCCCGTCTCTCTGTCCCCTGTCCCCCTTTCCTCTATCTCTATATCCCCCATGTCCTCCATGTCTCTGTCCTCCTGTCCTCTGTCTCACTGTGCCCCTGTCCACTATTGCTCTGTCCCCTTATCCTTTGTCTCTCTATCCCCCTGTCCTCTGTCCCCCTGTCCTCTGTCTCTCTGTCCCCCCCGTGCTCTATCTTTCTGTCCTCTGTCCCCCTATCCTCCATCTCTCTGTCCCCGTCCTCCGTCTCTCTGTCCTCTGTTACTCTCTCCTCTATCCCCCGTCCTCTGTCCCCCTGTCCCCCTGTCCTCCGTCTCTCTGTCCATTATCACTCTGTCCTCTGGCTTAAAGCTCACAAGAATCCAAGAAACCATAAAACGTACAGTTGTCATAATCCCAAAAAAAAACTGACACCCAAGGAAAAAAGCTAAACAAAAACAGGAAACGGGTGTGTTTGATTAGTCGACACGGATATGCGGATAGCAAAGCCGAGTTGTGATTGGTTGAGATCGGCGACTGCAATTTGGGGGAGGAAGATGTTGAATGTTGTGATAGGAACTGGCCCGAGGGCTTGGTGGGTGGGACACTCCTTTCAGACAATAGAATGCATTCTTCAAAACAAAATAATAAAAAGTTCTTCTTACTTAGCATTTGGCTTGATTACAAAACTTTAAGTGTCTACGTTTGATACTAGTTTTATAGTATCTGAGTATACATCTTTTGACAATGCTAGTTTGAACAATGATGAGAAAGTTTGTGTGCTGAAGGTCAGGCTGTGTCCACATGTCCACACTATTCATTACCATTTTTAGTGCTGTCCGAATGTCCAGCAGGTAAAAAAGTAGTGCACTCAGTACTTTCTTACAATGCACCTTCAATAGTAGTGTCCAGCGCTGGTCACTGGATGGGTATAATCAATAATCAATGGGTATACAGTGAACCCTCGTTTATCGGGGGTTAGGTTTAGCGGGGGTTAGGTTCCAGAAATAGCCCGCAATAAGTGAAATCCGCGAAGTAGGACAATTTTATATTTTACAATTATTCTACATGTTTTAAGGCTGAAAACGCTTCACCAGACACATTATACACCTTTCTGAGACTGGTATTAACATTTTCTCACATTTTTCTCTTGTTTAAACACTCAAACTTTTGTAGATTTTCATTAAAATATATTAATAGTGGGGCGGGGGCACGTGACACGCGGGCACGTGCGCGCGGGCACGTGCGCGCGGACACGTGTGTTTGTTTTGGTACCACATATCCATGCCATGTGCGAAAGTCGAGTGGAAAGCGACCTGGATATCATTTTGGGCAAGACTCAAGCCACTGCTAACAGTGCCAAACCGCTAACAGACGCCTCTGAGCACCACAAGACCAGGTAAGACCAACCTGCGCTCACAAGAGTTGGTTGCATTTCACCCCGGCTCCAAAATCAGACCGCTATCAATGCGTCGCCAATACTCCACAGCTCTCTAGGACGGGGTCGGGTTCGTCCTCTCGTCCTCTCACGGGGAAGAGCCACTGTCTCCACAGTGCGCGCGAGTGTCCTCTCCCCGCTGCGGCTCCCCCGGACGCCGCAGCGGGCCCGTCCATGTTGATTCTTGGAAGAGTCCATGTTGATTCTTGGCTCTTCCATGGTCCGGCTCGCACTCTCTTCCATGGCTCGTGCAAGTAAACAAAGGCCACACCCCCTGTCACCCAGGCGCTCTCGTGAAGGAAATCTGAGACTCTGTCCCTACCATCCCTGGTCTAGACCTGGTTTAGTCCTGGTTTAGACCTGCTTTAGTCCTGGTTTAGACCTGCTTTAGACCTGGTTTAGTCCTGGTCTAGTCTCTTAGCTAATCAGGGCGCAGGACAGAATGTTACACTGTAAAAAAAAAGTTACACTATAAAAAAAATTGAAAAAAAAAAAAAAAAAAAAATTGGAAAAAAAAATCCGCGAAACAGCGAGGCCGCGAAGAGTGAACCGCGATACAGCGAGGGTTCACTGTAATCAACTGAACTGACAAGGAAGCTAAATCAGTAAATTAAGTTATGTTTTGGAAGGCAGAGGTGCCCATTTTGAATTTAGGGATTTGGCCACAAAAGCTGATTAAATGAGTTCTAATAATCCAAAATTACAAACAACAGAAATGCAATATTAATACTGTATATTCAAACACTCAAAATAGTACACTATCATGCCTGAACAGCTACCTGAACTCTGAACCTTCAGATTAAAAGCTCTACCAGCTCAGCTAGACGGGCTATCATACCCTGTGATTCTGAAAAAATGCAAAACATTCAAATAAATATCACCAAAAGGTATACTTGGTATTCATCAGAATGATATATCTCTGTGTTTTTTACATACACTAGAGGGTAAGTTTTCTTTTTCCCACTCCTTTTCGAGCAAAAAACGAATAGATTTGCCTGTATATTGGTTACATGTATTTATTTCCTTGTGTTGACCTGCTCGAAATGATTAAATAAATGAAATATGAATGAACTCAATATAGACCACAACGCATTGCGAGAGCCGGAAAAACAACAGTGGGCAACAACAGGTCTTTAACTCAACAGATAGAAACACTTGTTTATGGCACTGTTGATCCTGATTCTGAATAAAACACTCCGTTATGCTAGTGTTAGTAGTTTACCTTATTTTGAGCTGTTAAAAGATGGAGAATTTCCACATTTCTGACTAAAATCAAATAATCCAACTTGACAACGAGTGCTGAACTACAGCATGTAGTGAGGGGTTAGGGGCTAAGGTGGACATCCGGACACAGCCTCAGTCACTTTCTTGTTGGACAAACTTCTGCTTTCCTTATGGATATGCCATTGCTCTGCCTGGAATGTTGCACAATATGACATTAAACAGCTCTACTTAAAGTTTATTTAATTACATGTGGTTTTGTAGCTCAAAAACACCTAGAAAAACAGGCATTGTGACTGTGAGCCTTTCCACAGATGTGACCTGTAACTTGCCTGGTTTAGCCTCCATGAAGATAGAAAGGTTTAATGCCATACTGTGAAACATTCCAGACAAAGCACGTTCCACAGTATGACATTAAACAGCTCTGCTTAACATTTATTTAATTACAAGTGGCTATATCCTCCCGGGACCCGAAGGAAAAAAAGTGTATCTAAATTATTATTATTATTATTTTAATTTTCTATTTGGAGGTAAATGAACACCTTAGCATCTACATCTTGTTAATTTTATTTTTATTCATAATGTTGTAACATGTCCTCTATAATGGACTGTAATGGCGTTAAATCCACGTGAAGTTAACAACCTAACAAAAACTTGTTTTTTTTTGTTTTGTTTTGAGGACGAATATCACTGACAAACTTCTACAAAAAAACCTCAAAAGGTTTTTAGATTCCCTTTTAATTTCTAGTTTTATTTCTATTTATTTATTTATTTATTTATTTACTTTATACTTATTTATGTATTTGTATTTATTTTTTATTTTATTTTTATTTTTATTTATTATTTATTTATTTGTTTACTTATTTATGTATTTTTATTCATTTATTTATTTATTTATTTATTATTATTATCATTATTATTATTATTATTATTATTATTATTATTATTATCCATCTGTGGACCCACCACCCGCGGGAGGATTCATGAGGACTGGTGCATTGTGTTCTGGGCAGTGGAACACTGCTTGGACTGCTGCCCCCGCGACCCAGAGAATGGAAAAAGCGGAAAAAGATGAATGAATGAATGAATTATTATTATTATTATTATTATTATTATTATTATTATTATTATTAATCATAGTAATGTCTTATGTATTTACTTATTTACTTATTTATGTATTTTTATTAGTTTTTTATTATTTTATTTTATTTAAGTATTTATTATTATTATTTATTTCAATGTCCACTAAAAGGACACAAATGAATGGGCCGGGTCTCAGGAGGTTATAGCTCAAAAATACCTAGAAAAACTGACATTCTGACTGTGAGTGGGGCTGCCTTTCCACAGATCTGACCTGGTATAGTCTCCATGAAGATAGAAAGGTTTAATGCCATACTGTGAAACATTCCAGGCAAAGCAATAATAATAACAACATCTGCATGGAGAAAAGCGTTTGACAGAGCCTCCACCAGAAAAGTCGCCCGTTTAAAGTCCTGCTTTGTTGTTACCGGAGCGAGACACCTGTTTTGGTTCGCGAGTTGGCCCTGTTTTCCCTATTCAGCCCTGTTCCCATTCATTACGAGAGCCATCCGTTTGAGCGCAGACGTGGCTAGGTTAGGCGCGCTGCTGCTAGCTCCTGTTTGGATAGCACAAACACAAACACCGGGGAGCACCATCCATCTCCTGTGCGCACTCCTCCTCCCCATGCTCTTCAAACCAGAGCAAGGTTACTCTGGGATAGTGTTCAAAATGTACGTATGCAACACAGTGACCCCAGTGTTTTCGCTATTAGAACGACTCCATTAAAAGGTTCTATTTTAGTTTTTACGTAAAAGATTCTCCATGGAGATCTAATAAAACTCTAACCTGACCAGCCAGAACCACATGCTTTCACTGCAACAAAAAATAATATCTGGATAAGTTAAAGAAGACTTAGATTAAGAGTATTTTACTTTCAGTAGATTCAAATTGACAAGTAAAATGGTCTACCAATGGAATAAGTGTTGTTTTTCTTAACTCAAGCAGTTTGTTTCTGATTTTAAGTGCAAACAGTTGTTGTCCTTATCTTAAGTGTAGCGGATGCCAAAAAGTCTTGTTCTATTGGGAGATCGTTTTACTTGTCAAGTGAAATTTATTCAAGTTTTGATAGAACTTTCTTAATTCTTGGCTAGATTTTAGTTTTAGTGTTTTCAAAAGATGGTTCTGGAGCTGTGTCCGAGTGATTGACTGGTGGATTAACCTGTCAGAGAGCTCGAAAGAAACAAACATGTAAAAAAGGAGAAAAAACAACACAAGGGACTGAGAAACAGCGTGGATTTTCTCAGAACCAACAAGGAAAGCACCAAACTATTGTATTACTAGGGATGGGAATCAAGAACCGGTTCCTGTTGAGAACCAGTTCCGTGTGTTTCAATTCCACGGAATCGATTAGCAGTTTATTTAACGATTCTCTTAATGATTCCAGCCAGCACGAATTACGTGGGATTGGTATGTGCTTCGCCGCTTCACTGATACAGAGTTTATATTCTATTTTCGCATGACGAGAAGAAAGAGAAGAGCTTGTTTTTCGGAAAAAAACGGGGTGTGTATAAATCAACATATTTTCCCACGCTCACGCGCCAGCCAATCCCGTTGCGAGAAGCGCTGATGTGTTTTCCCCTGTTCGCGTATCAGCTGTGAAGAGCTCGTGCATATGTACGCGGCACTGCAGGACACTAAAGGACATGAAAATGGACTTTTAACTTCTACTTGGAAACGTTCGGGAGACCTTCGGGATAGGTTCGGGACACGTCCGTTTCTCCGGAGCTTGTGTACAAAGTACGATTTAGCTCCGAAACACACGATACGCGTTTACACGTGGAGATACGTGAAGTATCCGAAAACACTGCAACACGGGGTGAGTCATATTATTATCATATTATTTCTGCATCAAATGGAGATATTAGGTGAAAACAGCGGCTTGTGTCAACATTAACCTGTACGCTAAACCGGGACTAAACCGGGACTAAACCAGGACTAAACCAGGACTAAACCAGGACTAAACCAGGACTAAAGCAGGACTAAAGCAGGACTAGACGAGGACGAGACCAGGACGAGACCAGGACTAGACCAGGACTAAACCAGGACTAAACCTGGACTAGACCAGGACTAGACCAGGACTAGACCAGGACTAGAACAGGACTAGAACAGGACTAAACCAGGACTAGACCAGGACTAGATCAGGACGAAACCTGGACTAGACCAGGACTAGACTAGGACTAGACCAGGACTAAACCAGGACTAAACCTGGACTAGACCAGGACTAGACCAGGACTAGACCAGGATGAAACCTGGACTAGACCAGGACAAGACCAGGACTAGACCAGGACTAGACCAGGACTAGACCAGGATGAAACCTGGACTAGACCGGGACTAGACCAGGACTAGACCAGGACTAAACCTGGACTAGACCAGGACTAGACCAGGACTAGACCAGGACTAGACCAGGACTAAACCTGGACTAGACCAGGACTAGACCAGGACTAAACCAGGACTAGACCAGGACTAAACAAGGACTAGACCCGGACTAAACCAGGACTAGACCAGGACTAGACCAGGACAAGACCGGGATTAAACCAGGACTGGACTAAACCAGGACTAAACCAGGACTAGTGCTAATCTTGGTGCTAATCAAACAGTTCTCCTTTTTTCCCCAAATTAGAATCGATAAAGAATTGAATCGTTAAGCAGTACCGATAATGGAATCGGTACTGCTTAACTTAAATTTTATCAATTCCCTTCCCTATGTATTACTTATCTCAGGTAAAAGAAGTTATATACTTTGTTTCGAATGTTACGAGAATCTTCAAGAGGAGATGTCTTCTGCATTTGAGAACCACCTGCTACAAATTAGCAGCTGTGGTTGGATCGTCTCAAGTTTGGACAGAGGATTTTCACGCTTTGGGTATGTTTTTGAACATTCTGACATGGCTATAAGCTCACAGAAGTCATAATATAGGCCTTTTAAGCTGTCCAGATGTGCATTCACGTTCACATTTAATATAAAAAACAGGAAAGAAGTGTTTTTACTGCTACTAACGTTTCATTCAAAGCACTGCAAAGAGTGCAAACCCATCAACAACTCTCTTTCAGTCAAAACTTCCACAATGAATCGCTCATTTTCACACCGTCTCCAGCTGTACAATACCTCTACAGTCCCTTTAAGAGAATCATATTTTCCGACATTATCTGGTGACGCAACTTTTTCGGTACAAAATTACTTGACATTTTCTTGCTTCTCCGATTTGACTTTCTGGAAATGTGTTAAAAGCCATGTTTCATTTTGCCCCTCGTGGTTTGGATGCCCGGGGATTGCGTATTGGGATTGGCTCCGCGACCAAGCAAAGCGGGTGTTATATTTGGCACGACGACCAGAACGCTGCAAGGAAACAGGTGCGTCTGATTGGTCGGCGCGGATATGCCCATAGCAATGCGGAGTTGCGATTGGCTGAGATGGGTTACCGCAAATTCAGAGGAAGAGTTTGTTGAACGTTGGGGATAGGAGCTAGCTTGGGGGGTTCATATAGGTGGGTGGGACATTCTAGCAGCGGCCACCTGGATCTTCAGACTCCGAGTTAAACCCAATCTAAAGCGAGCCAAAATGTGAAACAGTGGACAGAAGACAGCAAGTCTGCTTACTTCCCCTGAACCATTTTCACTGGCCTTATTCCAACATATACATGCTAGCCAAGACTTTGAGAACAGCTCCGCGGGTTTTTCCATCCAGTTAAGGGTTTGTTTTGCAGCGCTCAGTGCAAAAAGGGGAGAAAAAGTGGATTGTACGACCGAGAGGAGTTATTGGGTTGTATTATTTTTATAGTAGTTCAGGAGGTTAGGAAAGAGGCAAAAGGACACGGTAAGAAAACTGCAAGGCATGAAAGAAATACAGCCAAATCGCATCAGCAGAAGTGGGATTGAATAGCTAACTTTTATTGCGCAAAACTGAGAAAAAAAACTGAGCTAGAAATAAGGTGAGTAAAAGTGACCATTTATGCCCCTACTTAAAAAGAAAGTGTCCTAAAACCAAACCTTGTGGAACCCCAAGAACGGCATTCATGTTTTTTTTTGTTTTTGTTTTTTTCTCTTGTTTGATAAGACTTCAACCAAATGAAGTGTTTAAAGGAAAAGTAACGTTTTTTTTTTTTACAATCTGAGCCTTCTTTCGGCAATAAAACAAGTAGTTTTACTCACCCATAGCAGTTTGGTGTCAATTGGAGCAGTATCGCAGAAGTTATGTTGGAGCCGTTCTGTTCTACTAATGATCCCGTATCCGTTAGCGTGAGTGCTCGGGGCACTGCTTTGCGCTCTCCAAATAACACAAACTTTAGCACTTTTCAAATCACAGAAGATCGCTGTGTCAAGGTAGACTTTTAGTAGATTCCAAAACGTCCTGAAACCCGATATCGCAACAGAAAAGTAAAGTTCAGAGCGGTGTTAGCTTCTTTCAGACTAGCGGTGTTTACAAAACAGCTGAGTTCACGCATGCGCACTGTCCTCTCTGATGATGTCATCAAATGAAATTATAGCTGGATATCGAGTTTCAGGCCGTTTTGGAATCCACTAAAAGTCTACCCTGACACAGCGATCTTCTGTGATTTGAAAAGTGCTAAAGTTTGTGTTATTTGGAGAGCGCAAAGTAATGCCCCGAGCATATGATACGAGCACCATGTTAACGGATACGGGATCATTAGTAGAACAGAACGGCTCCAACATAACTTCTGCGATACCACTCCAATTGACACCAAACTGCTATGGGTGAGTAAAACTACTTGTTTTATTGCCGAAAGAAGGCTCAGATTGTAAAAAAACATTACTTTTCCTTTAATTGTTTCATTCAGGTCTTTATGTGAACACAGTGAAAATTCCTTGTAAAGTCTACCAATTTGAACTAGGATTTTAGCCAAGACTGCAATAGTGTGGGAAACGTGTGCTCAATAGCTGCATTCAGTTACTTCTCAAAGTAAGCCATACATTTCATGAATCATTAAGTTAATTTGGACATTTTAAATCACAATATTGTTCTGAAGGACTTAATAGAAGAAACAAATGCTCAAGGTGCCCAACAGGAGCTGAAGTCACCTTAAATGTCACCACAACAACGAGCTGTAAAGTTGTTTTCCCCTCCTCTGGATAGCTGCACATCACATTAGTGACTGTTGGATTTTTTTTTTTTTTTCATTAGTACCTAAATGACTACGCAACTCTGACAAATCCTACACATATCACTGATTAAAGGAAAATTAACGTTTTTTTACAATCTGAGCCTTCTTTCGGCAATAAAACAAGTAGTTTTACTCACCCATAGCAGTTTGCTGTCAATTGGAGCAGTATCGCAGAACTTATGTTGTAACCGTTCTGTTCTACTAATGATCCCGTATCTGTTAGCGTGAGTGCTCGGGGCACTGATTTGCGGTCTCCAAATAACACAAACTTTAGCACTTTTCAAATCACAGAAGATCGCTGTGTCAGGGTAGACTTTTAGTAGATTCCAAAACGGCCTGAAACCCGATATCGCAACAGAAAAGTAAAGTTCAGAGCGGTGTTAGCTTCTTTCGGACTAGCGGTGTTTACAAAACAGCTGAGTTCACGCATGCGCACTGTCCTCTCTGATGACGTCATCAAATGAAACTATAGCTGGATATCGGGTTTCAGGCCGTTTTGGAATCCACTAAAAGTCTACCCTGACACAGCGATCTTCTGTGATTTGAAAAGTGCTAAAGTTTGTGTTATTTGGACACCGCAAATCAGTGCCCCGAGCACTCACGCTAACGGATACGGGATCATTAGTAGAACAGAACGGCTCAACATAAGTTCTGCGATACCACTCCAATTGACACCAAACTGCTATGGGTGAGTAAAACTACTTGTTTTATTGCCGAAAGAAGGCTCAGATTGTAAAAAAAAAACGTTAATTTTCCTTTAAGAAAATAAAATCGGAGAAGTAAATACAGAGCTGTAGTTGTAACAGTGCTAGTAAAACTTCATTTAGTTTTTTATTATTATAATTATCTCAACAAAAACATATAAATAAACTTAGAACCCCAGTCTCATGCCTCTTCTTACAACTCTTGGGCTACTTCACTTTATTCTTTAGAATTCAAGTTTAAAAGGAAGTTGGAAGTTTAAAACTACTAAACCTAATAGAAGTTTAAAGCCCAAGTTTCCTCATCACAAAAACACCTGGAGTTGTGTTTTGTTTCATTCACACACAAACCCTGCATATTTATTTGCCTATTTCGAGTTCTTCTCCCAAACAGAAAACACTCTGTTCCACCTTGTGATGTCATGTGGTGATACAGGAAGTGCTCCACTGTGTTTTAAAACTCCACACACCTTCACTGGAATCATGTGGACCATTTCAGCCCAGAATTGAACAAGGTAAAAGGTAGAAATGAAACAAAACACAACTCCAGGTAAGAAGGGAAGCTTGGGGACTGAAGGAAGCACAGGATTTTAGTTGTTTTTTTGTAAATAATCCTTGTAAAAATTGCTTTTGTGGTGTGTAAATAGATTCATGTTTTGTTTGTGAGACACCTTGACGTCCAATTCAGGTAGCTCTGCATTTGTCTGCGTGTTGTAATGTTTGCTTGTGATGTTTTGACTTTTTATATAATGTTGTGTACATTGTATGATATTTCTCTGATTTCCTACTGTATATATGTATTATACAGCTTTGGAAAAAATAAGAGACCACTGTAAATTATCGTTTTTTTCTGATTTTACTACTTATATGTATGTGTTTGGGCAAAAAGAACATTTTTGTTTGAGTCTATAAACTACTGACAACATTTCACCCAAATTCCAAATAAAAATATTATCGTTTAGAGCATTTATTTGCAGAAAATGACAAATGGTCAAAATAACAAAAAAGATACATGTTTTCAGACCTCAAACAATGCAAAGAAACAAGATCAAATTCATTTTAAAACAACATAATACTAATGTTTACACTTAAGAAAAGTTCATAAATCAATATTTGGTGCAATAACCCTTATTTTTATCACAGCTTTCATGCGTCTTGGCATGCTATCCACAAGTCTTTCACATTGTTCTTGGGTGACTTTATTCCACTCCTGGTGCAAGAACTGAAGTAGCTCAGCTTTGTGTTTGTGTTGGAATTCAACAGACGCTGGAATTGAATGGCTGTAATACATGTAGAGATGCTGATTTCAGAAAAAAAACACAGTGGTTTCTTATTTTTTCCAGAGCTGTATGTATTATATATTGCATTCAAAAAAAGAATATGACTTTAAGGAGAAAAAAAACATGTGACTGGATGGTATTTAGTCACACCTGGCACTACGCAGGTAAAAACTGAGCGAACCTGATGACGCTGTAGAGGCGAAACGCATTGTTCGCTCCAGCCTAATAAAGAATAAAGTCAAGCAAGTGTGCGGTAAACCTTCTCTTTTTGGAATTGTTGAATGTTACCAGCACCTGGAAGCTGTGCATGGAGTCTTTAACTTTTGAACAACTCCAGGTATGTTTTTGAGGAGGTGGCAACATTATAACACAACCTAAAAAGCACACAAGAGTGAATTTTGTGTAATGTAGGACCTTTAAATCTCCACGTGCTCCATGCAGTAATCCAATAATCCACTTGTTTCTGTCAGACTCATACTTTCCACATCTGACCTGCTCTGACCCCAGACACTTGCTCTCACTTAAGTGTAAAACAAGGACACCCGTCTGCCATGATGGAACACGCCCTGAACCTCACCCATACCCACCCCGATCCTCCCCCTTCGTTCTCTCTCGCTCCCTGAAACAAAAAAACATAATTCTGTCTCATCTTCAGGGCTGTGTTTTGATGTGACTTGTCCGTCCTGACCCCGGTGACCCCTCATCCTCTTTCTATGAGCTCACTCTGCCATGAATAACAGCCATCCTGGAGGGAGAGGGGGGCCAATTTTGTTTTTTTCCCTTAGTGGAAGGGTAGTAAGTACAAGAAGTAAGTAAAAAAAATGCATGGATGTTAGCAAGTTTTCTCACTCCACAAAGATATTTTGGACACATTTGGCGGAGAGATCAGTGAATTTTAAAAGGCCCTGAAATCCACCCAGAGCAACTGATTAAATGTTGAACCTATACTTACTCAACTTACTGCTACTATTACTACTACTACCACTATACTACTACTACTATTACTCCTCCTCCTCTTCCTACTACTATTACTACTGTTACTCCTCCTTCTTCTTTGACTACTATTACTCCTACTACTAATATACTACTCCTACTACTATACTACTACTAGTACTACTATACTACTACTACTAGTAGTTGTACTACACTCATACTACTACTACTACTACTACTACTACTACTACTACTACTATACTACTACTACTACTACTACTATTACTCATACTTCTTCTCCTACTACACTCATACTACTACTACTTTTACTGCTACTACTATACTACTATTACTACTATACTACTACTACAACTACTATACTACTATACTAATAGTACTACTACTACTATTACTCCTCTTCCTACTACTACTAATATTACTACTTCTTCTCCTCCTAAATGTTGAACCTATACTTACTCAACTCACTACTACTATTACTATTACTACTACTATACTACTATTACTCCTCCTCCTCTTCCTACTACTAATATTACTACTGTTTCTCCTCCTTCTTCTCTGACTACTATAACTCCTACTACTATATTACTACTATTACTACTACTACTACTCCTCCTTCTTCTCCTGCTACACTCATACTACTACTATTACTGCTAATACTATACTACTACTACTACTACTATTCTACTACTACTACTACTATACTACTACTACTACTACTATTACTCCTCCTCTTCCTACTAGTACTACTTCTTCTCCTCCTAGTACTGTTAGTCCTACTCTTACTACACTACTACTATTAAGATAAGATAAGATAAGATAAGATAATCCTTTATTTGTCTCACAATGGGGAAACTGCAGTGTCACAACGCAAGTTTCAGCGAATTAGGAACGTGTGGAAGAACTTCGGCTTTAAAAAATCTGACACCGATCAAACAACCGTATTCTGTAAATGTTGTCGGGTTAAAGTTGTAGCCGCAGGAGGCGACGCGAGCGATCTGCTTCACCACCTCCGTCACAAACATGTCCTGGAATATGAAGAATGCACAAAACTAAGATCTGCGTCCTCTTCCACGTCTGCAGGGAACGTTCAAGTCGGAGCCGCGACACAAAACGCCACTCGGACGTCACTCAAAGACGCGCTTGCGAAGGGGACCGCCTACGACAAGAAAAGCAAACGGTGGAACGATATTACCAACGCTGTTACTGTCCACTTCGCCAAAGACATGGAACCACTTAGTCCTGTTGAGAAAGGAGCTTCAAGGAGATGATTAAAACACTGGACCCAGATATGTTTTACCAAGTTGAATTTACTGCAGTAATTATTCTCTAAATGATTAGGAAATGGGGTTAACACCTAGTCATGCATGAAAAAAAAAAAAAAAAAGTCAAATACCGTGACACCGATATAATTTTGAAAAATACCGTGATATACATTTTTGGTCATACCGCCCAGCTCTAGCCGATAAACCGATAAACCGCCCATCCATAATACAAATTGTGGTAACTTTCGCTACTGTCCGAAACCATTTTATCGCACGGAGGTCTGTCTGTTATCACTCAACTGAAGAACCCAGTCACCCCCACCCGCCTCCTCCTCCTTTTTCCACTCCTCCTCCTCCTCCTCGTCTTCCTCCCTCGAGATAAGCTACGGCCATAACACAAATACATACAAATATACCACCCACCAAGTCGTGATTAACAATCTAACAAGCTAATTAGAAGAAAGCCAGTCCTCCCTTCTGTCTCCCCGCAAACCCGAATCACATGAAAGCGCCTTGCACATGGGTACGGAGGCATCAATAAATTCATACGCGGCGGAATCGGGAGCGCCGTACTGAAATGCCACAGCGCTCCGTCCGCCCACATGTTCTCCATTGATGTAGCCTCCCGATCACAAACATCATTAGCTTACTGTTTATGCGCTTTCAAAACACGTTGGAGAGAAGAATGGAGATCGGGGGAGTAGGCCGCGAAAGTTCAGCCGCGCGAATGATTCAATGTGTAATATTCAAAACGTCAAACCAACCACGGAGAGTCGTACATAAACAGAAAGTCCTGCCAGAAGTGATCTGTGTGCTAACGTGGGTAAAGTGTGGATACAGATGATATAAAAATAGAAGATGAATCGCTTTCCCAATCTGGCAACATGTGTTTTTGAGTGTAAAAGTGTACTGGAAAGGAAAATGCCATGATTATTTGACTCTTGTGAGCTTTAAGCCATGTTAGAATGTTTTTTCCTCACCAAAAACAAACCTGGAGCTGTGTTTTGTTTCCTTTACACATCTTTGAGTAATCCTGCATTATTATTCTGTCTATCTCCAAAGCTCAAAATGTTCTGTTCCACCTCGTGATGTCATGTAGTGGTAGTTTTCAGCTTGTGTCATTTTTCTGCTGGAAGATTTTCCAAAATGCCCCAAATGTTCCATTAAAGTCATCTATCTCTCGCACTGATTCAATTACAGGTGTTTGAAAATAGTTTGAAAAGCATGCATCTGTGCTGTGAGTGGGCTCCCTCTCCACAGATCTGAACTGTAACTTGCCCTGGTGGTGTCTTATATTTGTCTTTAGGGAGATGCATACGTTTAATGCCATCCTGTGGAACATCCTGATGAAGAAGCAGATGGAAAACTTACAAAACTTCGAGATCGGCAGTTCCAGGCCTGAAATTACCCAGATGATTCTAGTGAAAATGTATGGAGTTTAAAGGTCCCATGGCATGAAATTTTCACTTTCTGAGGTTTTTGAACGTTAATGTGAGCTCCCCTACCCTGTTTAGGGGCCCCCCCATGGTTAAAAGTTGTGAAAAGTCTAAACTGAGCATTTGCGATCCTTTTCTGCGTTACAAAAAATCGGAGCTCAAACGGGCGATTTTGAACAAGGCACCTTATTGACGTCAGATCGAAAAAAGAAATGCAAATGCAGTTCCACCCCCGTCTGTCTGTACTCAGCGTCTGTAAATCACGCCCAGAGAGTTTGGACTGCGAATGCGCTAGGCAATGCGAAATGCGTTTTTTTATTTGCCTGGAGGTCCGTCCGAGTGTTTCTAGGCTCGGAAGTCCTTTATCTGAGCCTCTGGACCTTTGAACAGCAGTGGTTTAATTTTATTTTATGTGGAAATGTGTTTATTTTTCAATGGAACGCTTCAAATCTCTCACCCGTGCAAAAACAAGGACATGGATCAGCTGAGGGCTCAGAGCCGAAAGCGGAGTTTGGCCACGCCCCCATCCTCTACTATTGGCCAGCTTTTTTCTCCTCATTTGCATTCAAGCAACAAGGCCCATTATGGAGTGTTCCAGAGAGAGAAAAAATACTCTTTCTCATCTTATCTCTGTTTCTCATGCACTGAGTGTTGATTTTGAAGAAGGATTCATTTACAGTATTAGGGAACCATTAAGGAGCCATATAAAAGCATCAAGAAGTACCATGTCATGGGATATTTAAAAACACAGTGGAGCGCTTCCTGTATTGCCACTTGACATCAAAAGGTGGAACAGAGTTTTGTTTTGTTTTTTCCGTTTGAGAGAAGAACTCAGCCTAAATATACAGAATTTATGTGTGAAACGTGTGTGAATGAAACAAAACACAACTCCTCGTATGTCTGTGATGAGGAAAATAGCGTAATATGGGCCCTTCAATGTAGAAATCGGTCATTTTAGCTTTCGGTTGTCACAAATATTTTTTAGGGCCTGTTTACACAAGAACGCTTACGGGTAAAAACAACGAAATATTTTATCGGAAGTGCCTTTCCTTTAGACGGCGACGGCGTTTTGGGGTCTTAAAAACACAAAAAACTGAAACCGCCCTCCAAAGTGGAAAACTTGAATACGCTCCGCCGTAGCGTTTTCGTCTACACTGCCCAAGACGCGAAACTCTGGTCAAATCAGCTGACGTCGCGTACGCGTTTACGTCACATCGGTCCATATATCAGTGTACTTTAGCAGGACGTTGCTTTGTAGTCTAACGTGGTCTGAAGCAATAGTTGAACTTCTTCGTCTGACCACACAATTTTTTTTTTGCTACCGGTAGCCATGTTTTGTTTTGCTTTTCGTGGCGCAGATGAGAAGAAGGAAGATTCTACACATGCGCGCGGACATAGTGATAATGTATCACAGCACCACCTAGCCGCCTGGCATACATACCTAATCGAATTCCACACACTTTTGCGTCACCGTATGCACGCAGATTTCCTCCTGAAAACGCTCGTCTAAACACGGAATAAAAAGTGAAGACGCGACGCCACTTTTGTGTCTTCTGTTCAGACGTCATCATATAAACGTAGCCTTAGAAGTCAGTTTTATGTTTATTGCAACTCAAACATTCAATCTTTCACAGCAGATCTTCCTTTGTCATGGATTCTACCTGGAAAACTGAAGGATTTTCCACACATCTAATATAAAAATTCATTTCATATTAATGCAAATCTCTATACATCTTTATCAACACTCAAATAGACATTATCCTATAAAGAGTACCTCTGCTCGTAGATTTGGACACATTATGTCTAATCCTACATTCCTGTCTACTTAGCTCAGGCGTGGAGTGACATTAACGTCTTAGCATCTTTATATGCAGACAGTGGCGTGGAGCCGTGAGGAGCCGTGTGGAGCCCGGGCCCCTGACGCAGATGACGGATGGCTGGCCCGGGCTCCTAGGGGCCATGTGGAGTTTAATCACCCATAAGCTCAATTACAGACGTCCGCGTCATGCTCATAAAGAACAGAAACAAGATGAGCGCACCGAGCTCGCATCCCCCATCCTCTGTGCTGGTGCAGGCATATTCCAGTACAGTGTGGGAGAATTTTGTGTTTCAGTGATAAAGGGAAATAAGGTTAAAAAAATGTCATATTGATATCACAGGATGCTGGAATTATTCTTAAATTTACACATTTAAAGGTGCACTGTGTAATTTTTTGGTTGGAGACCTGTCACCTGCTTGTTTCCGTGGATATGTCATTGCTCTACCTTACATTTTTTTAATTACAGGTGGTTTTACAGCTTAAAAATACCTAAAAAAAACAGGCATTCTGACTGTGAGCAGGTTGCCTCTCCACAGATCTGACCTGCAACTTGGTCTGGTTTGGTCCAGATAGAAAGGTTTAACACCATAGTGTGAAACATTCCAGACAAAACAATAACATCTCCATGGAGAAAAGCATTTGAAGGACCCTCCACCAAAAAAGTATGAATAAGTATTTGATCATAAAATAAGTATGTATGTCTGAAACCCATTATTCTTCATGGAAATGTTGTTTTTTCCTGTAATGTTCCACAAAATGGGAAACTTAAAGCTCCTATATTACACAAAATTGACTCTTGTGGAGCTTTAAGCCATGTTAGAATGCCGCTACCTCCTCAAAAACATTGTTGTTGAGCCTTTATTATTAGTCTGTCTGCATCTCCAGAGCTGAAAATGCTTTGTTGCACCTTCTGATGTCATGTAGTGGTAGATTTCAAGTTAACAGTTAAAGATCCCATGACATGGTACTTCTTGATGCTTTTATATGGCTCCTTAATGGTTCCCTAATACTGTAAATGAATCCTTCTTCAAAATCAACACTCAGTGCATGAGAAACAGAGATAAGATGAGAAAGAGTCATAAATATCTCTCTCAAACACTTTATTCTGGGTGTTGTTGCTTGAATCCAAATGAGGAGAAAAGAGCTGGCCTATAGTAGAGGGTGGGGGCGTGGCCAAACTCTCCGCTCTCCGCTGTCAGCTCTCAACTGATCCATTTCCGTGTTTTTGCACGGGGGGAGAGATTTGAAGCGTTCCATTGAAAAATAAACACATTTCCACAGAAAATAAAATTAAACCACTGCTGTTCAAAGGTCCAGAGGCTCAGATAAAGGACTTCCGAGCCTAGAAACACTCGGACGTGCCTCCAGGCAAATAAAAAAACGCATTTCGCATTGCCTAGCGCATTCGCAGTCCAAACTCTCTGGGCGTGATTTACAGAGACGCTGAGTACAGACAGACGGGGGTGGAACTGCATTTGCTTTTCTTTTTTCGATCTGACGTCAATAAGGTGCCTTGTTCAAAATCGCCCGTTTGAGCTCAGATTTTTTGTAACGCAGAAAAGGATCGCAAATGCTCAGTTTAGACATTTCGCAACTTTTAACCGTGGGGGGGGGGGGGGGGGGCCAAACAGGGTAGGGGAGCTCACATTAACGTTCAAAAACCTCAGAAAGTTAAAATTTCATGCCATGGGACCTTTAAGCTTTTACCTTGTTGTCAGCAGAAATTGGCAATTCCAGGGCTGAAATCATCTAAATGAATGTGTATGGAGCACTTCCTGTATTACCGCATGACATCACAAGGTGGAACAGAGCCTAAATATGCAGATTTAAACATGTGAACGAAACAAAACACAACTCCAGGTATGTTTGCGATGAGGAAACAACATCAAAACATAGCAGAAAATAGCCCAAAATGAACCCTTTAAAATGAATTTCCTCAAAAATTGGAATATATCATATTTATGTTTACCACTATGGCAAAAAATGGTTTGTGTCATCCAAGATCGACTTAGGCAGTTGACCTACCGACCTCCAAGAGCAAAAGTATCCACCCATTTACAAAACTTCCTCACAACATACTGTATAATATAAAATAACACAACTGAATCATGCAGAATCAATATTGTTCCTCAATAATCACCAGCTCCATGATATCTGTAATTATTAAACATTCACAGTTTTTCCTGAAGAGCCTTGAAATTGAGATTCAAAAGAAGCGCCGGCATTACCATATCTAATACCCACGCGCATAAGCACAGCGGCGTCCCGTGCATGCCAAAACTCCCCTTTAATGATCTGCCCCGACACTAGCCTACGAGGGATTAAGATGCAAGCTCTACGCAGCATTCCCACAACTCCCAGTAGTCCCAGTAGATTAGCTCTTCCTCGCTCTTTCTTTCTCTTTCTATCTTAGTCCATCTTTTTTTTTTTTCCTTACGAGTCCATTTTTCGGTTTCCGTGGTACCTCGGGGATGGTTCTAAGGGAGGAGATGGAGACAGAAGGTGGTGGAACGTGAGTGTTAATGGAACTGTTTTGTGGAGAAGGTCAGTGTAGAGGTTTAAGTTATTTCATTACTCCTTTTTCTGTATTATGTTTTCCAATCATTGACTGGATAACAAGCCAATTTGAAATAAAAAATGCATGTTTTTAACGTCACTAATGCTATTATCTGAAACATAGACATTAAGACAAAAACTCGTCCACCCAAAGGACAAAACACCGAGCCACAAACAAAGCAATGTGGTCTACTCCATTCAGTGTAGTGAAGACTGCAGTGAGCGCTATATTGGAGAAACCAAGCAGCCACTTGACAAGAGGATGTACCAACACAGACGGACGTGCCAGAGTGGACCGTCATCTGCCGTACATCACCTAGAAGCCACGGGCCATTCTTTTGAGGACAGTGAGGTTCAGATCTTAGCCAGGGAAAATAATTGGTTTGAGAGGGGAGTTAAAGAGGCTATTTTTGTCAAAAAAAGAGAATCCTTCTCTGAACAGAAATGGTGGAGTCAGACATAATTTGTCTCCCATCTATAATTCCATTCTTAAGCCTAGATCAAGCAAACAGGGGAACAGGTCAGGTCAGGGCCAGAGCTGTGAAAAACAGTCGTTGTAGGGATGAATAGGTATGGTAATCTAGACGCCAGAGAAACAAAAGACTGAAACCAATGAAATAGTTTCGGAAAGTAGTTAGCTAGTTAGCTCCTCCCTGCAGCAAGATATAAGCAAGCGTCTTACCAGCATTCTAATTAGAGCTGACGAAGCCTCTCGGATGAGCGGCGAAACGTTTTCAACCAAACAAATTTTGTCCAGTTGACAAATTGAATTTCTTCTTTTATCATAAATTTTGATAATGCAAATATCTCCGTTTCAGCAATCCCGACAAGTGGACCTTTTTAGCGTGGTTGGACACATATATAAATGGACATAGCTAACCCACTGGCCGCCTCGTTCCAAATACGATGTGAGTATGGGGGCGTTATCAGCTCCATCAACTCTGGCTTCAATTGACTTTACGTTGAGAAATTGTCGCCCCTCTCGCTGTAAATGCTGCAGCGAGCCTCGTCATTTCGGTCTTAAAATGTTCGTATTAACCCGCTCTACGTGATCCTGGTGTTTTTATTTCACTGTTTTGTCCACAAATAAATTCCTACTCCTGGAGCTCATGGAACTCTAAATTCGCTCCTACAACATCTTCATTTGAGCTGAAACGCTATGGGTGACGTCACACTCTCGTAGTCCACTTCTTTATACGGGCTGTGGTTACGGTATTAAAAATTAAGGTAAAATTAATTTTTACTTATGATTTATGCAATTTTACATCTAGAAATATTGTTTTTATTAATGACCTCAATGCCTATGAAGTTCAACAGGTTCCAGAAGTACATTTTTTTATAAATTTTTCCCATTAACTTTCAAAAAAAAGGGAAAAAATGACCAGTTTGAAAGCTTGCTCAGGGCTAATCAGCTATGTGGTAACTAATGAGCACAAGACCTGTTTCTGAACTTTTATAAACCGCTAATTTATTAAAGCATTTCACCAAATCTTGCATTTTCAATTTGCTTTTCGGACTTAAAACAACTGTATTGTGGATATTAGTTAGCATGTAGCTGCTTAGCCTCCCCGATGCCTGTGAACTCATAATATTAGCCATTTTTTGAAAACTTTTGCTAAAAATGAATGGAAAACATACTTCTAGAACCATGGCAAACTTCGAAATGGGTGGGACTGTTGAGCTCCATGGCTACAAAAGTTCTACATTATTATTTACCGTTAAAATATTCCCACAATCTGAACTATAATCGTACAAAAATAATCTTGTTGTCATTCCTTGTATTTTCTGCTACATTTTTGTGTTCTATTTTGAGTTTAGCGTCAACTTCAAGACAACTTTTATCAACTCTTTGGGGACTATTTAAACCCTATGCAGAGGTCTTAATCTGCTGTCAGCGTTTATCCATGTGTAACTCAATGTCTGCTGTGTGATCTTTAATTATTGATCTAGTTTAGCGGCGATTGGCTAATTCCCCATAGAAAATCAACGGAGAACCAGAACTAGCCGTAGGGAGAGTGCGTAGTTTTGGCTCGTCCGGCTAAAATTTCTCGCTATATTTCATTTTCTGCCTCCCAGCTTTAGTCACCTATTTACGCCCAACAAAAGAGAGATCACATTGACACTCCAGAGGACAGCAGCTCTTTCATCCTTTGCCTGAGAATCACATCGATAAATACTGCACATACTTAAACTGGATACTACAAAGGACGAGGGTAGAGGTCAGAGCTAAGGCCTATAGCAAGAGGAGAACGTTCTGAAGATGGTGTTAGTAGAAAATGTGAAGGCTACACTCAAGCAATGTTCCCCCTAATTTTTCATGTGTCTGAGCAAACACACTAACTCTCTGACCGTTCCTTGGACTCCTGTGAGCAACATCCGACATGCACACTGTGGCCACACCAGTATCACACCTGAGATCATGGCAAGTTACATAGCTTATGAATCAAATTACTGCAGTTATTTCTGTTAGAATACTTTTAATATAACTGATTTTTTTGGTCCACTTCTCAAAAATCTGTTCATGAACTTTGTACATGTTGTATGTCAGTGTGAGGGTCCTGCTGTGGTCAGTGACACATTGAACATTACAATATTTTGAAAAATAACCTGTGTATATACCTGTGTATAAACCTGTAAAACCACATGAAGAGAGATTTTTTCAGCTTGATAAATATAGCCTCAGGTTTTTAGGGATGATTGTAGGACCTATAGGACACTATAAGATGGGTTTTTCTCAAAATAATGATCTCCAAAATAAGTATACATTTTTATCAGTTTATATCTTGCTTTTTAATCATTACCCAGTTTAAGTAATTTTGTGAGAGTGACAGAGCTCTGTGGTTTAACGCTCTGGGGAGAGGATTCACACTTCACACAGAAAGTCCCGTCTTTTTGCTCACAAAAACCTATGGCTTGGACAGAAACAAAGAAAACAGCCGAGGATTACATTATGGCTCTACCTGTCTCCTCTTCTGTTCTTCCCTACGTGGAGTGTGTGCGGGCGGCGCTCCCGTCGGCTGGTGCGGACCTGCCGCTCTGACCCGTCGCTCTGACCCACGGCGATGCGCACGACAACTATGGTCTTACTGAAGGAAGCGAGCGAAATGCGATTGAAATTAATCCATTTGTAGTTGGCTTGTCCCTAACGCATGTGTAAACTGAATCTATCAGACTGGATTCCGTGTGTCAAACCAGCGCTAAGTTCAGGTTAGATTTTATTTTATGCGCTGAAAAGGATTTGATGTGCGCACTGAACGTCTGGGGAGTGCGCGATTGCGCACGCGCGCACCTTAGAGGGAACAGTGCACTCAAGCAAGCATATTTTTGTCGATTTTGTTTTTTGTTGTTTCTTTTGTTATGGGCACATGGATTCTGGTTGAATAAAATGAGTTTTGCTTGTTTTAAAATAAGTTTTTTTTAAATTATACATATATATATATATTATTACTATTATTTTGTTATTAGAAATGCAGAGAAATTCAATAAAATATAATCAAATAAAAATAACAATGAAAAAGAAAAAAAATGCGTTGCCAGAAACGCACAATTTGAGAACCGCCATCAAGATCTTTGCAAGTGGTTTTCATGCTTGGAATGTTATGATTTTTCTAATGTTACATATTTTATTGTTTAATATGCACGGTATCTATAAAATCTACTAAAAATAATAATTGTAGCCATTATCGGCCTATTTCAGGTATAATGCTTTCAATGTTATTATTTTTCCAATGTTATATTTATTTACTAATGTGTTTAATATCCACAATATATCTATTTAATGTACAAATGTAACTGGAAGCACCATAGGCCTGTTCCCGTTATAAAGTTTGAATGTTATTATTTTTCCAATGTTATATATGTTATTTACTTAAGTTATAATTCACACTTTATCTATTTTATTTACAAAACATTTAACTGGAGGCACAATAGGCCTGTTTCTGTTATAATGATTTGAATGCTTTTATTTTTCCAATGTTATATTTATTTACTTGTGCGTTTAATATCCACAATATATCTATATCTTATTTTTCCAATGTTATATATGTTATATATCCTCCTGAGACTCGCCCATTCATTTGTGTCTTTTATAGTGGACATTGAGTTAACCAGTCTGTCAAAATAAATAATACATAAAAATAACAATAAATTTAAAAAATACTAAAATAAATAAATAAATAGAAAATAAATAATATAAAAAAATAACTATTAATTGGCAGTAGCTCAGTTGGTAGAGCATATGCCTCGTGATCCAGGGGTTGGTGGTTCGAATCCCGCTCTTGATGGGTTGACCGCATATGATCCCAGCTCCCACAGATGAGCGCTGCTGTGTCCTTGGGCAAGACACTTAACCCCACCTCGCCCCCAGTGTCTGTGGACACTGGTAGCCCCCATGGCAGAAGATACATCAAGGCCCGTTGTGACGTGAGCCGTCCTCCTGTGGACCCACCACCCGCGGAAGGATTCATGGGGGCTGGTGCATTGTGTTCTGGGCAGCAGAACACACTGCTTGGACTGCTGCCCCCGCAACCCAGAAAAAGGAAAAGCGGAAGAAAATGAATGAATTAATGAATGAAAAAAACTAAAATAAATAAATAAAAATAAATAAATACATGGAAAATAAATAATACAGTACATAAAAAAAACTAAAATAAATAAAAATAAATGAATACAAAATAAATAATACATAAAAATAAATGAAAGAAAATATTAAAATAAAATACATAAATAAGAAATTAAAAGGGAGACTAAAAACTATTTGACGTGACTGTAGAAGCTTGTCAGAGATGTTGGTCATCAAAAAAAAAAAAAGTTTTTGTGAGGTTGTTAACTTCACATGGATTTAACACCAAAATGTCCCTGACGTCCATTACGCAGGACACGTTACAGATATTATTATTATGAATACAAAAATAAAATTAACAAAATGTAAATGCTAAGGTGTTCATTTACCTCCAAATAGAAACTTAAAAGAATAATAATAATAATTCAGAAACACTTTTTTTCTTCAGGTCGCAGGAGGGTATGTTATTGACAAATTTTTTATTCACAATATATCTATTTTATTTACAAAATATTAAACTGAAGGCACTATAGGCCTATTTCTGTTATAATGTTTGAATGTTATTATTATTTTTCCAATGTTATATATGTTAAATATGTTATTTACTTAAGTTTTTATTCACAATATATCTATTTTATTTACAAAACATTTAACTAGGCCTGTTTCAGTGTCAACAAAGTGTAAGGTACTGTGTATGTTATGATTGGTCAAAGTGAAAAGAAAATCTGTTTTCATAGCTGAACTTAAACAGCACTTCATTTATTACTTTTTACATCACTTAAAAATAGGACTTAAATATGACTTAAACATTACTTATCGATTTTACAAAACAGTCCCGTGCATTGAGAGCACATGATCAATGACGCTAACGCCGTCACATCAGCTGACACCCAATGACTGCTCTTTTAACACCTCGCCAGTTGACCTCTGACCTCTGGGGTTAACCCGGGGGTAGAGGCGGGGTCGCGGGATCAAGGGATCACTTGATCTGGGAGACGGAGTGCACACAACGCCGTCACTGTTAGCATCTGTTAGCGGCGGTTCGCGTCTTTTAGCTTCTCTTCACCGCGGCTGTGATAAACGACTCTACGCCTCGGGGCTGCTAAAGTAAATGTACTTGAAAATGACAGGAAGGCATACACAGTTAGACGTGAAAATAAGCCGGAAAGACCACTAGAATCACGCTCAAATATACTTGCGGCCCTACTTTTTGTTGATAGTTTTTTTTCACAAGGCAAAAAAAAAAAAAAGACAAACAAAAATGGAAAAACAAGCCTTGCAATTTTTCTTTTTTGTAGCATGTTTTTCAAAACCAAAATCTATTTTAGTGCTAGAAAATCATGTTCTTGATGTTGATGCTGATACCACTGGGCTACACATTTTTGGACTCGATCTGCTTCCGAGATAAAAGTGGCTAAATCTCATTTATATTGATAAGATGAACTGAAAATCAATTGATAACTGTGCTGGTTAGCTAATGTATTCAAGATATGTAATAATATAATACTAATAATATATTTATTCTATATATTGATATATGTTTAAACTCTAGACATATTAAAATGAATGTATGTGAATGTGCAGACAGGCTTTCAGATAGAACTGTTGCTTGTAGACACACTGTACCTTCTGATAAACTCCCGTTTTTGTATTATTTTGCATAAATTTCCTATTTTGACCCAATACTATATCTTGGAAACTATAGCCAATCAGCACTTCTGACTTACTTTTTCTTTATTAGTGACCTAAACCAAGAAAAATTTAACTACTTTTGTTCCGGAAGCATTTTGCTTGTAGATCAGTGTACATATTTCAATACTATAGCTTTATGTATATTCCGAAAATGATGCCAGAGCGGAGACTGAAAACAGCATTTATATCAGTTAAACAAAAATAAAATGAGACGAAACCGATCCAAATGTGTTATGTAGCTGTTATTTATCTCTAAAGTAACAGAACAACTAAAAGTTCAAACATTAAGAGACTTTCTGGGACGAATACGACCAGTAGATAGTCTTGATCGGATATTTGGAAGCCGATATTCCAGCCAGCAATGCTTTCAGTATTGGCGCTAATATCCAGTACCTGTACTTCTACCTCTACTTCTTCATCAAATCTACTCTGTCATTGATCATTTTGTATTTGCATTGTATTGAGGGATTCTACACACTTTTTTTTTATTATTAAGTTGATTTTTTATTGTATTTTATTCTCTGTATATCTTAAGTTGGATGTCTGATGTTGATGGAAAAGAAATTAAATATACCTATTTCTAAAAAAATGCCAGCAAAAGCAACATTTCCAGACAGTCATTCAAAACAAATTGGAAGCTAATTCTACCCTTGCTAACCTCCTGATCCAATTAAGTTTGCACTGAAAGCCATGTATCTAATTTTTCTCAAGTATCTGAGCAAAATGTGCCTTGCCCCAGTACAGATTTATTATATAAGCAGCTCTTTAAGTAAAAATAACTCTGCATCTAATTATAAAGCATTATAATGTCTGAGAATCAGCAAGTGCACACTTTGCATGCTAGTTGATGTCTCTGAAAGTTGTGAAAAGTGCTCTTGAGGTCAAAATAAGTCTATCTGCTTCTAATCATAATGGTATTGTCTGATAATCAGGAAGTGTGTAGTAAGCATGCTAGTTTACCGTCACAGCTAAACTCCGGGTGTGAAAAGTGTTTATAAAATCATCACCGTGAATAATTTGTAGGAATAACTTTGGCTCACTGCAGACCGTTTAAAATGAACACGTTCTGTTTTTGACGTGAAGTAAGAGTTCAAAATTCAGTCCGAAAGCGGATGACACGGGGTTAGCCGGCCACGCACTAAGCGTGACTCGGGGCTATTCGCATGCAGACGAGAAATGAAAGAAAGAAGGAGAGGATACACGAGTGGAGGGAAAGAGGAAGGGAGTTAAAATAGAGAAGAGAGAGACAGCATGAGACTGACTAAACAGAGGGGTTTGGGTGTGGGAAAGTCAAGGCCAAACGGAGCTGTCATCGTTGCATAAGAGGTGCACGCCGTGTGGGTTTTACAAGAGTAAAAAAAAAAAAAACATGTTATGAAAAGTCACTGGAGAAGAGTAAAGATTTTGTTTTTTAAGAATAGGCTGAAGTACAGAGTATACTATAAGACGTTTTACCTGATTTTTACTGTTACGTTTTAAAAACTTAAAGGGATAGTGCTGTTTTTTAATGTTAATCTGTATGGGTTTCCTTCTAAAAGTGTTGTGCAGTAACACTGGCTTATCTCTGACAGTCTCGTCTCAGCCCGGTTCTGCTCGGGTTCTGGAGCTCACGTAAGTAGGTCCGGTAAGTTCGCGGGGACAGGAAATAAAGCTTGTTTTTCTTCTCAAAACAACATTTTGTCCAAAAAGTGATATATATTTCCATCACAGACAGGCAAATTCGCATTTGCACACTTTCTCTAGATTCGTATCACTCCGCCCACATTAGCTCTATTGCCTGTTCACTCGTAAGCGGATGGTTACTGCAGATGCGGTACGGTGACGGCGGATGTTTACAAGTGAACAGGCTATAGGCTGGGCTACGCTCGCAGTGATACAACTCTGAGAGAAAAGGGAACCATGCAAATTAGGGAAAATAGGCAGCTGGATTTTTTCGGACAACTGTCTGTGATATAAATATACATCACTTTTTGGATAATTGTTGTTTTGCGAAGAAAAACAAGCTTTATTTCCTGTCCCCGTGAACTTACCGGACCTACTTACGTGAGCTCCAGAACCCGAGCAGAACCGGGCTGAGACGAGACTGTCAGAGGTAAGCCAGTGTTACTGCACGACAGAAGACTTAGAAGGAAACCCATACAGATTAACATAAAAAAAAAACGCACTATCCCTTTAAACAGTTCTACTTACAGCAGGGGTGTCCAAACTTTTTTCATCAAGGGCCACATATTTAAACACAGAGGAAGCAGAGGGCCGATCGAGGGCCACAGACTGGTGCTCAGTACAGTCAATAATTGAAATATATGTATGTTTAACATGTTAGAATGAACAGTCCTTTATTCATGCCAAGAACCCCAAAACCACACAATAGATAATAAATATTGTCTTATCAAGGCAGATTTGCAGTCAAAAGTTCTGCTCAAGGTAATTTGGGCCAATTCACCTGGAAGCCTGAGGGCCAAGAAAAATTTGTCTGAGGGCCGCATTTGGCCACGGGCCATAGTTTGGACATGCCTGACTTACAGTTTGTGGTGGTCCAAAGTCATTTCTCACTGATGATGATATATATATAAAATAGCCTGAAGCACTGGGTATAGTATAAAGCATTGTAGATGTTCTTCTCGGGGCCTCTTAAAGGAATATGCCATCGCCGGGTCAAACTTGGGCATCTCCCCACAGTCCAGAGACTAAAATAAGTGGTGGAAAGCGTTTTCCTGGTCACCCAGCCATTGTCCGAGTCTGTCAGCACTGACCGCCGCGGTATCTGCAGCTACTCCGCGTTAGACTGGAGTCTAACGGCGCCAGAGAAAGATTTCGGCCAAAAGGAATTAATTTGCTCGATGCATAATCTTGCGAAAATGCGAAATCTTTCTCTGGTGCCGTTAGACTCCAGTCTAACGCGGAGTAGCTGCAGATACCGCGGCGGTCAGTGCTGACAGACCTGGACAATGGCTGGGTGAGCAGGAAAACGCTTTCCACCACTTATTTTAGTCTCTGGACTGTGGGGAGATGCCCAAGTTTGACCTGGGGGTGGCATATCCCATTAAATTCATAGGATGGTCTGTTGTGGTGAACTTGCTGTCATGTCTATGTGCACTTCTGTCTCTTCTGTGTGTTTCTCTAAATGTTCTTCTGTTTTGACCTGCCTTAGGACAACGGATGTAAAGTAGCTGTTGTGCTAATTCCGGCATATTTACATTGCCGCTGTTTGTTGTCATGTTGATTAATATGCATTGCCATAGTTAAAATATATAAATAAATCAATAAATTACTCACCACGATGAGTTTAGGAGCACTTGTCCCAACTAAAAAGTAACCACGGACTTCCTGATTAAGAGAATGCAGTCATATTCGCATAATCGAGCCATTATAGCATACCTAGCATACTGGCGATCACTATTGTTTTGATTTAGGTCTGGAAATGGAGTTGTAAATAAGAGAGAGATTATGTTTGAGCTCCCTATTCCTGTTCAAAGATGGATTGTCTTTCTTAACAAAAATAACTCCCCTCTCAAATGATTTCTTTTCTCTAGCTAAAATTTGTATCTCACTATCCTCAAAGGAGCGGTGAGTGGCTTTGAGATGGAGATATACGGCAGACAGGGACCCTAGAATTGAATCTCTTTTGCTATAAATTCACGAAATCCAAATCCGTCCAACATTTGAAAATAGAAATATATTTCAAATACATCCAAAGCAATTATTGGTTTATTTGAATACATTTTACTCCAGCAACTTGATTTGAAAACCACTGCGCCTTCTTCAGCTCAGAGCGTGTCAACAAACGGTCTCCTTGCATAATAACGACTGCACGTGAGGCTAGTTACAACCATTAAGTGTCTGGGAAATGTCATGGCAATTAAAGTGCTCATATTATGTTATTTTTTTTTATGTATGTTATAATGTGTCGTCGTCCAAAGCACACCTGGAGTTGTGTTTTGTTTCATTCACACATGTTGAACACACAAACCCTGCTTATTTAAGGTGATTTCTTCTCTCAAACAGAAAACACTCTGTTCCAGGAAGTGCTCCACTGTGTTTTGAAACTCCATACACCTTTACTAGAATCATTTGGATAGTTTCAGCCCTGGAATTGCCAATCTCTACTGAACAAAAGCTAAAAAGTTGTAAAAACACGACTTAACTGTGTAACGTTTCTGGTGGAGCGTCTGCCACCGGCATGTTACTGTTTTATTTATTTATTTATTATTATTATCCTTTATTTATCCCTGGAAGGAAATTGCATTTGACCCATCCTTCAGGAGCAGTGGGCAGCTCATCCTTCAGGCACCCGGGGATCTTGTTGCGAGGCTTAGACTACGTTCACACTGCAGGGCTTAAAGCTCAATTCCGATTTTTTTGTGAAATCCGTTTTTTTTTTTTGCGAGGCCTTTCACATTTCCAATTAAATGCGACTTGTATGTGATCTCCAGTGTGAACGTTAAATGCCCCAGAAGTGTCCCGCATGTGCATTGGAGGACATGATGACGTCACACGCAGCGAGCGTGTTCAGTGTTTACGGAAGTCGCCTAAAGTTGCTTTCGTACCGGAGCCAAAACACGTACAGCTTATTTGTTTTAAGGAGGAGACGGAGAAAGAGAAGGACAAGGTTTTTGGCCACGGCGTTTTGTGGGGTAGTGGCAGCAACATCCGTAGAAATGAACGTGTTGGTGCGGAGTCGTAGCCAAGAGTGGCGGGATTACTATGTGATTCGCCGCTTCACTGATACGGAGTTTATATACTATTTTCGCATGACGAGAAGAACGTTTGTATATTTGTGAACGCCTACTTGTTCCACTCTCACTGGAGGAAACACGCCCGGGTCGGATGAATGCGACCTGGCCGTTCAGACTGAAGTCGCATGCTAAAAGATCGGATATGTATCGGATTTAGGGCCACATATCCAAGTGGCCTGGGTCGCATTTGAAAAAATCGGATCTGTGTCGTTCAGACTGTCATTAGAAGATCAGATACAAGTCGCATAGAAGCGAAAAAATCAAATTTGGGTCACTTCAGGCTGCAGTGTGAACATAGCCTTAGTCAGGAACTCAGCTGCAGGATTTTACCTGACACGGGAAGAACATGCAAACTCCACACAGAAAGGCCTGGGAACCTTCTTGCTGTGAAGAAGGTGCCTTGTTTATTCTACAGTATGGAAATAAACTAATAACTAATTACAGTAGAGACAGGTTAATGGTCAGATCTATGGAGAAAAAAGCCTGTGCATGACAAGAAGTCATGTTTTAAGGTATTTTTGAGCAGTAAAACACATGTGATTGAACAAAATGTAAGGGAGATATTATGTTTAAAGCCCTACTGTGGAACATTCCCGGCAAATAAACAACATCTCTATGGAGACAAGCAAGTAGGAGTCACACAATGCTCACAAGAGTGAATTTTGGTAATATATGACCTTAAAAAAAAAAAAAATCATAAAGCTATCATTTATGTAAACAATCCATATTTGGTATTCACTTCCTGTCATGTGTCCCTCTAATATTCCCACTGCGATATAAACAGGAAGTTAGACACCGCACTTCCTTAATGGTGGGACTACGAGCATGTGATAGATATATTTATGTGAAAAAGTGACTCGGAGTTGAATAATGGAAAGTTCGTATGCTTACTCAGGGCTTTTGTCGGGAGTATTCAGCAGTATGTGGGAGAGTTCACACACACTTCAAATGAGGAAAACTGTACGCACGGAACTGAAATAATACTTATAATACAGTATCTCGTATGCAGGTCTGGTTTTATGGAAGTGTCATGACATGTGTAAGAATTTGGTCATATGGGGAGATGGGGCTTCTGCATTTGACCCGAAAATGGTCCAGTGCAATGCAAACATCTTGAGATAGGTTGATGGTCAGGGGCACCGAGCTGTAGGATTGGCACATTGAATTTAATGGGGGAAAAAAAATAAATACATAAAATAAAAAAATAAAAAATATATAATAATAATAATAATAATAATAATAATAATAATAATAATAATAATAATAATAATAATAATATTTTATAGAGATTCATGTAATTATTTGATTTAGTAGTTTAAAAAATATAAAAGTGTATGCATACTTTTATTCATAAAATCCTATACTGGGAGCTATAGGACTTGGCTTTACATTTAATTTATTTATTTTGTTAGTTAGTAAATCAAATTATAATTTTTGTATGAGTTAAGTATTTGTAAAATAAATTATACAAATTATACAAAATATTTTTATTTTTAACAATTAGGATCCTACAGATTGATCTCACACAGGAGAAATTGTTCTCTGCATTTAACCCATCCTGTTATTAGGAGCATTACTACGCCCGGGGACCATCTACATGATCTTCTTGCTTTGGTTTGGTGTTGCATGTTTTTGGGTTGATGGGGGAAACCAGAGTACCTGGAGGAAACCCACCCAGACACGGGGAGAACATGCAAACTCCACACAGAAAGGCTCGGGCGACCTGGGGATCGAACCCAGACCATGCATGCAAACTCCACACAGAACACACACAGAAAGGCCTGGGCGACCCGGGGATCAAACCCGGAACCTTCTTGCTGTGAAGCATGAGCGCTAGCCACTCAGCCACCGTGCTTGATTTAAGAGAACATTTGATTTATTTTTACTTTGGTTTACAAAATTGTATTGTAAATTGTGTATTTTGTGTCTACTAGAGATGCCCCGATACCAATACTGGTATCAAATATCAGTGCAAGCACAATTTCCTGGATTGAATAGCGGTCCAATGATATCGGTACAGCCGTTGGGCCTCATATTTGATGTAGAAAGACCATTTACGGGCTGACGTAGGCTTAGGAAGTCTCATAATGATTGCACTTTTATTTGTACAAAGCCGTTCTGTCGTTACTTGCAGGATAAATAACAATTACACACCACAAAAGAATCAATTTTTTTATCAAGTTCACTGCATTTTGGGAGAAAATGCCCTTCTACCGGGGGTCTGTCAAATGCTTTTCTCCATGGAGATGTTGTTGCTTTGTAAGGAATATTTCACAGTATGGCATTAAACCTTTCTATCTTTATGGAGACCAAACCAGACCAAGTTACAGGTCAGATCTGTGAAGAGGTAACCCTGCGCACAGAAAGAATGTCTGTTTTTGTAGGTATTTTTGAGCTATAATACCCACCTGTAGTTGAAGAAATGTAAGGTAGAGCTGTGTAATGTCATACTGTGGAACATTCCAGGCAGAGCAATGACAAATCCATAGAAACAAGCAGGTGACGGACCCCCAAACAGTTACATAGTGCACTTGTAAGTATCAATACTGGTATCAGAGCTGAAGAAGCTGTATCAGTGCATCCACAGTTTCTATGATGAAAAACACTGTCAACCACCTCACTACTGTCTATCCTCACATTTCCGCTCTAAACCCTATGACCCACTCGCTATAAAACGCTACAGAATTCGTCAGTCAGCGGCCCCTGTATCCCCCCCATCCCTCGGCTATCCACTGGAGGTACGGTACACAGTCTGGCCCGTCGCCGGTCTCATATGTTTTATTGGAGTTGTATGACTTTCCAGTCTGTGTCCGTGCTTTGGACTCCGCAGATCTGCAGACATTACACATGGATAAGAGCATCTGTCCAGACTATTAGAGCACGGAGAACCGGGGTGACTGAGGTAATAGCAGGGTTAAACCAGGGTCTACGTTCAAACAGACAGAGCAAGTACTCTATAGCAGTTATATAATGTACTGTGTATCGTTTATTGCCAATAAAAGATCAATTTAAAGGGTCCATATTGTACTATTTTCTGATCTACAGCTCTGGAAAAAAATAAGAGACCACTGCAATATTATGAGTTTTTCTGATTTTACTACTTATAGGTATGTGTTTGACAACATTTCCCCCAAATTCCAAATAAAATATTATCGTTTAGAGCATTTATTTGCAGAAAATGACAAATGGTCAAAATAACAAAAAAGATACATGTTTTCAGACCTCAAACAATGCAAAAAAACAAGATCAAATTCATTTTAAAACAACATAATACTAATGTTTACACTTAAGAAGAGTTCAGCATTCAATATTTGGTGCAAGAACCCTTATTTTTAATCACAGCTTTCATGCGTCTTGGCATGCTCTCCACAAGTCTTTCACATTGTTCTTGGGTGACTTTATTCCACTCCTGGTGCAAGAACTGAAGTAGCTCAGCTTTGTGTTTGTGTTGGAATTCAACAGACGCTGGAATGGAATGGCTGTAATACATGTAGAGATGCTGATTTCACCAAAAAATGCAGTGGTCTCTTATTTTTTTTTCCAGAGCTGTGTTATAATGTTGTTTCCTCATCATCATAAACAGACCTGGAGTTGTGTTTTGTTTCATTCACAGATGTTTAACACACACAAACTGTATATTTAGACTTCTAGTTCTTGTCTCAAAAAGAAAACACTCTGTTCCACCTTGTGATGTCATGTGGTCATACAGGAAGTGCTCCAAGGTGTTTGTAAAATCCACACACCTTCACCAGAATAATTTGGATGATTTCAGACTTGGAATTGCTGATCTCTACTGAACTAAAGGTAAAAGGGAGCTCTTGAAAACTGCCACTTCATGACATCACAAGGTGGGACTGAGCGTTTTGAGCTTTGGAGATGGAGACAGACTCATAATAAAGGATATCAAACACGTGTGAATGAAACAAAACACAAGTCCAGGTATGTTTTTGGTGAGGTAACAACATTATAACATGACTTAAAGCTCATAGAAATGTTCCACAGTATGGCATTAAACATCTATTCAGCATTTATTCAATTACAGGTGTTTTTAATGCTAAAAAAACACCTTGAAAAACGTGTTGTCAGCGGGCCTACCTCTCCACAGATCTGACCTGTAATTTGCTGGTTTCATCGTGGCATTTCTCTGTCTCCACGCAGTTAGAAAATTTTAATGTCACACTGTGGAACATTTCAGGCAAAACAGTAAAATCTCCATGGAGACAAACATGTGGCAGCCCCAATACCAGAAAAGTTACGCAATGCACCTTTAAGGATTAAGTTAGTTACACTTAATCCAAAAATGTAATGGGATTTAATGGGATTTTTTATTTACTTCCTGATCCTCGGTGCGCTTTGAAGCAAACGAGAATGTTTACTTTCGCAAATCCAGAAAATCTATGTCCGTATCCATGTTATGAAATCTCAAACTCGAGTTTCGCTGACACACACTTTCTGACAGTGCATTTTCCCATTGCGTAACATTCTCAAAGAAAGTAAAAAAAAAGAAGAAACAAGAAAAAAAAAACAAAAAAAAAAATGCCTGACTTGGTTCACAGTCTTTCACAAAGTCCCAAGTCCAGCTCTCATATCTTGTGTTGAGATAGTAACGCCATCTCATCTGATAACGGCCGTAATTCCAACCTCGCAAAGCCCTGCAAGCTGGCGGGGGATTTTAACGTTATTATACCATTATGTAACGCCCAGCCCTTCTACGATAAATAATATGTTTGTTTACCCAGGTCAAATAGGTGCGTCTGGCTGATGGAATATTATATTGGAAGTGCTGATAACAGTGTGTGATTAGCATAAAGCTCGCGCAGTCCGATCGGAGGCGTTAGTGTGGGTGACTTGACCTTTGGCCTTAATAATCTTCAGCAGACAGACCGCATATAAAACGGTGTTGATATAATGTTGGCTCGATGCTTGTCTGATCTGTGCGGGCAGATAGCAGATAATAGGAGTAAGTGTTATGAAAGTGATATGAAAATTTCAAACTCGATTTTGATATTAAAGGGTCATTTCCTCATCCCAAACATACCTGGAGTGGCTTTTTGTTTCATTCACACATGTTTAACACGCAAATCCTGCATATTTACGGCTGAGTTCTTCTCTCCGCCTTGTCATGTCATGTGGTAATACAGGAAGTGCACCACTGTGTTTTTAAACTCCATACACCTTCACTAGAATCATTTGGCTCATTTCAGCCCTGGAGTTGCTCTAAGTTCTAGTGAAGATCTAAGATCTACTGAACTGAAGCTGAATGTAGCTGTTAATTTGAAAACTACCACTTCATGACATCACAAGGTGGAACAGAGCATTTTGAGCTTTGGAGATGTAAATGTTTAATGAGAAAGGGTTACTCAGACGTGTGAATGAAACAAAACACAACTCCAGGTATGTTTTTGATGTGGAAACTTAGACTTAGACAAACTTGATTGATCCATCAGGGAAATTATTTTGGGTACAGTAGCTCACTCATCAAATATAAAATATAATATATAACAGGGTAAAAAGGAAAGAAAGGAAAAGAAGTAGATGGAAATGAGAAAAAAAAATATAGATGAATAGCAACCAAAGAGCAATAGACCAGTGTCAGATGAGACATAATTAATGTACTTTTTGTACTATAAAGCGCACCTAACTATAAGCTGCACCAACCCAATTTTTTTTTTAAATTAAGATTTGTACATATATAAGTCACACCTGACTATAAGCCGCAGGTGTCCACATTGTAACTTGAGATATTTACACAGAAAGATGGTACACAAAAGGATTTTTTTTTTAAATTGTAATTAACGTAAATATCATTATGTGCTTTTTTCGAACAGCGCCTACGGCAGAAACACGGCAGTAAAACAACTGTAAAATGGCCAGCCTGTAGCCTCTGGAAGCCTTAAAATAAAGTTTCAAGTTTAACTTTAAGGGTAAACCCCCTGAACTCAATCTCACAGAACTGTTGATACCTGTGTAGAAGATTTTAAGTGGCTAAAACAAGGCTTCATTAATTCATGAACTCTCCTCAATTATTTGATAAAGTCTTGATAAAGAATTAATCCATACATAAGCCGCACCTGACTATAAGCCGAAGGGTTCGAAGTGTGAAAAAAAAGTAGCGGCTTATAGTCCGAAAAGTACGGTATATACATAAAAATAATGATAATAAATATATATGTACAAATCAGAATAGAAAAGCAGTAGTCAAATATAAATATATATATATATACATACATATACATATATATATCATAATAATAATATAATAAAGCACTATTTATTTAGACAATAGAATGTCATTTTCAAGATTAAATTGTAGTACTTTCTTTTATATTTCCATGTGTACTTATATATCTGTGTAATCCCTCTTTGGCCCATGGGCGTATACTCGTCTATGTGTTCTTATACTTGTTCTGAAACAACTCGGGATCATTCTAAAACTATTCAGGTTCATTTCTGTGCTGTGAAGGCAACTTTTTAGCATCGATATCTGCACAATTGAGTCTCTGAAGCAGCATGGCGCGGGATAGTCCTGTCTATTCAGAGGGATAAATCCTCTCCCTGGAGCAGCTGTCTGGACACAGATCAGCTGGGCTACGACCACATGCACATACAGTGTTGTGTGTGAGGGTATTAGGGGCCAGGGGATTTCCCTTGTGTGGCATTAAAGTGAAACTGACACTATTGCGTCGGAATAGTCTGCAGTCCAAGAATTTAAAGACAGATAGATGAAATGTGACTGAAACTGTTCCCAAATGATTATCGTAATTTTCTTTGTTCAAAAGCAACAGCGTGTGTGTATAACAATTTCAAGAGACACTTTATGTAGCATCTTACTGCAGGTACTACAGCTGAAACTGGGGTGCTGGTAGGGTTGTTCCGATACGATAATGGTATTAGAAAAAGCTCCGATACTGCACACTTTTCCGGCAACAATATTGTCGAGTAAATCACTGATCCGATACCGCTGTGTATTTTCCACAGTAAGGACCTGTAGATGCGAGCGCGGCCGCTGTTTACGTCGGCGACTAATCCTACCGCTAATGCCCAGAGCAGGTTAAATAGACAGTGGAGACTCTACAGACTCTTAAAACACACTAATAATAACAGAAAAGACATTTATTTAGCCTTTAGTGTGGACACTCAACTTGGTAGAAACTGCTCTACGGAGAGTGCAGCCCGACAACAGCAGCAACAGCGCTAACTCGGACTTTGCTTATCCATGTGCTCCGAGGATGAGCGTCTTTTACAGGCCTCACTGTTGGTTTTATCCATATAACTCTCACCTGAACTCTCACCTGAACTCTCACCTTACGCGTCTCCCACCCCCCACTCCCCATATTGGCATAACCTGTATTCCATAAAAAGACATATCACTCTAGACAGTTTAAAAAACTGCTGCTAAAGACTACTGTTGCACTGTTGCACATTTACATTTACTACTGGAATTTTACTACTGTTGTACTGTTGTTTACTACTGTTATTGCACTGGGATCACTACTGTTGCACATTTATTTTATCTTAACTCCAATGCACATTCTATTGCACATTACCATTTCACTGCTGTATCTTCCATTGCACATTTTTGATGCACACTGCACACTTTGGACATCTGTATATAGGTATTTATTCATTATGTTGCACTGCTTTAAGATTTTAGATCTTAGACTTTAGTTTAACTTTAGATCTCTGTCTTAGTTTTTGTTGTGTTTTGTCTTTATATTGTATTTTGTACACTGTCTTTTTGCACTACCTGGCCAGAGAGAAACGAAATTTCGATTCACTGTATGTTGAACACATATGGCAGAATTGACAATAAAGCTGACTTTGATCTTTTGATCTTTGATTTGTGGTAGAAAGTAACAAATTAGAAAAGTATAAGTGCTTAAATCAGCACGACTTATCATTAAGATCATTATATATTTGATTCACTTACTGTAGTTTGCAAAATCTCATTTATTCTTCTAGATTTTCTTTTGAGATAGTCTTTTAGTAGATTTATTTATTGCTCTTGTACTGTAACAAAACTGAACAGCCTTAGTCCACTTCTTCACTCTATGTAGTATCGGACTGGTATCAGTATCGGCAAGTACACTAGGGCCAAGTATCGGTATAGGATCAGATGCCCAAAAAATTCTAACACTAGTTGCCAGTGTCTTCAAACTTCAAAGTCAGCTTTATTGTCAAAAACTATGTCAAAAACTATGTACAGGTTGCACACACAGGACCCTAGGCCCTGGGTCTTAACCAACAGATAGAGGACACGCACAAGTTTTTCTCATTCTCAGTTTATGGACAGGCCTCATGTGAAGCTCAGAACCTCCAGAATTCCCTTCCTGAGCTGCAGAGGCTGCACTAGCACTGACTCAGGATTCATGGCTGCTGATGCTGGGGTTTAGGTAGTTTTTTTAGTACCTTTTGCAGGGTTGTCAAAAGTAAACACTGGACAGAACTGAACCTTTCCTGAAGGTTTTTAGAGCGATCTGGAGCCAGTCAAATGAAGCTCATCAAGGAGTGAGGCTGCTGAAGGTGACGCCCACCGGTTTAGCAACGCTGTTTAGACCTGGTTTAGTCCTAGATTAGACCTGGTTTAGTCCTAGTTTTGACCTGGTTTAGTCCCAGTGCAGACCTGGTTTAGTCCCAGTGCAGACCTGGTTTAGTCCCAGTGCAGACCTGGTTTAGTCCTTATTTTAGACCTGATTTAGTCCTAGTTTTGACCTGGTTTAGTCCCAGTGCAGACCTGGTTTAGTCCCAGTGCAGACCTGGTTTAGTCCTTATTTTAGACCTGGTTTAGTCCTAGTTTTGACCTGGTTTAGTCCCAGTGCAGACCTGGTTTAGTCCCAGTGCAGACCTGGTTTAGTCCCAGTGTAGACCTGGTTTAGTCCTTATTTTAGACCTGGTTTAGTCCTAGATTAGACCTGGTTTAGTTCCAGTGTAGACCTGGTTTAGTCCTTATTTTAGACCTGGTTTAGTCCTAGATTAGACCTGGTTTAATCCCAGTGCAGACCTGGTTTAGTCCCAATGCAGACCAGGTTTAGTCGCAGTGCAGATCTGGCTTAGTCCCAGTGTAGACCTGATTTAGTCCCAGTGCAGACCTGGTTTAGTCCCAGTGCAGACCTGATTTAGTCTCAGTGCAGACCTGGTTTAGTCCCAGTGCAGGCTGGTTTAGTCATTATTTTAGACCTGGTTTAGTCTTAGATTAGACCTGGTTTAGTCCTGATTTAGACCTGGTTTAGTCCTAGTTTTGACCTGCTTTAGTCCAGGTTTAGTCCCAGTGCAGACCTGGTTTAGTCAATTTCTCCTGTGTGAGATCAATAAAGTCATTAAAAAAAAAAAAAAAATCCCTCACTGAGCTGCAGAGGCTGCACTAGCAGACTCAGGATTCATGGCTGCTGGTGCTGGGGTTTAGGTAGTGACCGTTTAAACCAGAGAGAAGGATTTTAGGTTTAAACCAACTGAATTTCAGTATTGAAACATTGAAACTGGCAACCAAAATGACAGACTCATGTGAGGCTCATTCTGATTGGATAATCGTCTTGAGCACTAAAACATCAAATTATAACATAAACAACTTGGCCAGCAAACTACTGCGAATCGCATTAGGTTTTTTGAAGTTGTAGTGCATTGTTTTATATCATGCTTTTGTATATTTATGAAGAATTGTCATGTGGGCGCATGAGTAACGTAGGCTTGTGGGTTGTGCAATGGACCGAATCCCACTGCTAAGCATAAAGGAGATCGCTACATTAGTCAAACATGTATTTATGACATTTAAAATCTCTCCAAGCATGTTTTTGACAAGGGAAAAAAATTTAAAAAACGAAAACGAATAAATCAGCATTAGAACTGTTATCAGTAAAAGCTATATTTGATGTGAGCATATTTACCTTGTATCTGGGTACACAGATTTATGGCCAAGTTTATCACATTTAAAGGTCCTATATTACGCAAAATTGACTCTTGTGAAGTTTAAGCCTTGTTAGAATGTTGTTACTTCCTCTAAAACATACCTGAAGTCGTGTTTTGTTTCATTCACACGTGTTTGAGTTACACTTTATTAATATTCTGTCAACATCTCCAAAACTCTAAATGCTCTAAATGCTGAGGAAACATTATAACATAGATCAGAAAATAGCAGATAGATCAGTAATATAGGCGCTTTAAAATAAAAAATCTTAGTTCTTTCACCTAAAATGATCGGATAAAGTGAAATGAGATGTGATCAGATTAAACATTTTACTAAAAATGCTGTTCCACTTTACCTCCTAACTGTACCATCCAGTGCAGAGTCTATTAGCTCAATGTCAGTGTGAGATGGACGTGTGGACGGGCCCTGTGGCACTACCCGGCGTCATCGACTGTACCAGGCTGTGTGCCGGCTTCGGCTCTAAAGGTCAACTTTGATTCTGCTACAGCGCCCACAGCACGGACACGGTCTGACCGCAACGTACAAGACTGAGAGACGAGGTTAAAAGGCTCATGTTACGCTATTTTCTGATCTGTGCTATAATGTTGTTTCCTCATCACAAACAGACCTGGAGTTGAGTTTTGTTTCATTCACACATGTTTAAAGATGCACTGCGTAACTTTCAGGGTGCAGGGTCCGTCACCATGGAGACGTTATTGCTTTGCTATGCTTATATGGAAAGCCACTTTACAGGTCAGATTTGTGGAGAGGTGGGTATATTTTTCAAGGTATTGTTTAATTGTAAAAAACAAAACAAAAACAAAACAAAACAAAAAAACTATAGTTAAAGCCCCAGTGTGTAGGATTCGTGGCGCATAGGTGGATGGTGCTATTGCACTTTCTGTTTTAGCTACGGCAGACCTCGAAGGGCTCCCGGGCGCGTGGTCCCGTTTTTTTTTTTTTTTTCTTTTCTCATGAAAACACACATTCCCGATCATGTACCATGACACTCTACACATCAAATGAAACCTTACAGTCTCCTCTTTTTGACTATGCAATTCATTTCCCGGCACAACAAACACTCCCCGAGCACATGGGGCTTTTATACGGAAAAGCACAAAACGAGGTTAGCTTACCTTAGAATGCTTTGCACAGGTCAAACTCTGTATTTCACCATAAACTTGCTCTCAATTTGTCTGTAAGGATCCAGCAAATAAAATCCAGTAAAACAATTTAGTCCAAAACACGTGTTAGACACGTCCATTACGTCTGATCCGGCAGCATGCTTGTGTTGTTTACCCAAAACCACGAGCCTTGCCGAAGGCGAAGGCGGAGCCCAAATGTCCTTCTGCGGCTCTCGTATTCAAAATGGCTGCCTCTGCATGGGGAAGATCCCCCTTTTATGTGACTATATCTAAGTCCAAAATACTTTGATTTCATGATGGAAGTGAAAAGGCTTGGAAAACAATGTATTTTTGAATGGGTATCTTCAATTTCAGTAATTAACGGGTAAAAATCTTACACACTGTCCCTTTAAGTAAAAAGCAAGTTTAATGTGCTTTGTGTTACACCTTTGTATGAAAAGCGCTTTATAAATAATGTTTGATTGATTGATTGATTGAATGCAACGCTATCTCTAGATCAGGGGTGTCAAACTCATTTTGGTCCGGGGGCCGTATCCACCTACTTTGATCCCAAAGAGGCCGGAACAGAAAACTCATATCAATATACCCCAAAAATAGCAATAAGTCCAAATATTTGTGCACACTTTTCTCATTTTTGACATTTTGCTGATGAGGGTGTCACAGTCAAAACGATGGTCCTTTAAGAGCGTTTGGAAAGAGGCGAGTCTTCATTTGTGCTGCTCTGTTGGGAGGGGCCACGCACAGAGGCGCTCGAGACGCTGCTATGCTAAACTGCGCAGAAAAGAGGCGCAGAAAATTACCAATATTTTAATAGAAAATTAAAATATAATTAAAATATTTTAATAGAAAATCAGACGAGGGCCAGATTAAAGGTCTTGGAGGGCCGGATCCAGCCCCCGGGCCGCATGTTTGACACAATCAGCTGCTGGACTCTTACCAGAAAAGTTACATAGTGCACCTTTAACATACCTGCATATTTAGGTTCTTTTCTCAAACGAAAATACTCCTCATCAAAAACATAGCCTGAGTTGTGTTTTTTTGAGTAAACCTGTACATCTTCAAAGCTCAAAACACTCATCGTCATGTGGTAAAACAGGAAGTGCTCCACTGCGTTTTTAAACTCCATACACGTTCTCTACTAGAATTATTTAGATGATTTTGGCCCTGGAATAACCATTCTTTACTCAACTGAAGGTAACAGATGCTAACTTGAAAAACTACCACTTGATGATGTCACAAGGTGGAAGAGAGTATTTTGAGCTTTGAGATGTACAGGTTTACTCAAAAAACACAACTCGGGGTGTGTTTTTGATGAGGTCACAACATTATAACATGGCTTAAAGAATCCATTTTGTACAATATAGGAGGACTTTTAAAGATGAAAGATGGCAATAATAATATATGTCATGCATTTTTATTCAGATTGGAGTCGTCGAAAAATCAATACACATTATCCTACTGATTAGAGCTGTGCAAGGAACAAAAAATAATAAAGTAATTGAGTTTGAGTTTCTGTCATTTCTAAACTTCTTGGAGGTTTTCAATGGAGAAGTCTAGAGCCAGTCGTCTGTCAGGAGAATCATGTGGTTTGGAGCAGAGTTCAGACTTTAGAGAAAGACTGGCTGATTCTTTATTGTGTTTAAAGTAATGTCTGTATTGTTTAAGTTCAGAGAATTCATACAGAAAGGAATTTTGATTTGCAATCTGAAAAAAGGTCGTTTTCACACCAGGAAAGTCTGATAGTTCACTTGCTTTGGTCCGGATAACATTTTTTAAATATTTTTTTATTTTGTTGCGGTTCGTTTTCGCACTTTTTTGTAAGTGAACCAACATCTATAAACAAAACCACGTGTGCTGAGGTCGCTCAGCCATTGGACAGAAATGAGCCGTGTCCAAACACGTGAAGGAGGAGAATCATAGTCACAGTTTTTATAGTTCGCACAAATGTTTGAGCAGCATCGTGAGGTTTACACTATTTTACAATCAATTTCAAAACGGCGAAGACACAGGGCAAGACAGCTACGGAGGACAGCACTCATGTGAGCCAGAGGTGTGGACTCGAGTTATGTGACTTCGACTCAAGTCAGACTCGAGTCACGAATTTGATAACTTTAGACTCAACTCGACAAAATGTACAAACATTTGCAACTCGACTTGGACTTCAATATCAATAACTCGTGACTTCACTTGGACTTAGGCCTTTTGACTTGTGATGACTTGCTACGTCCAATGAAAAAAAAAACTCTAAAAGTATGTTTATAAGGACCGCACTCGTACTTGTGAATCTGCGAAAATGTATGCAAAGAGCATGTGCGCGCGGCTTGCACAACATCCAATCACAGTAGATCTACGTTGCTTTCATTCGACCGCATCCAAGGCAAATTACACAACAAATGATGCGGAAACAAGCATCCACGCGCCAGTTTGCAAAATGATGCCGAAGGTAAAGGGGACTCGAAATGACTCGAAACTAAAATGCTAGGACTTTGGACTCGACTTGAGACTTGTGAGCTTTGACTTCGGACTTGACTCGGCACTTGGATACTCTTGACTCGGGACTTCACTCGGACTTGAGTGCAAAAGACTTAGACTTACTTGGGACTTGCCCAGCAATGACTTTGTCCCACCTCTGATGTCTGCGCATCAAGACTCTCGCTCTTCACGCAAAACGTAAGTAAGCCTTGTTTAGTTTAGTTTAGTTTCGTCAGCCTCGGTTTCCCATAATGCTCGACATAAGACGGGAGCTCGTTAAGTACAAAAAGCCAACTTGTGTCGGATCGAATCCGGTCTGCATTCTAACCTCAAATGAACCGCACCAGGATTCGAATGGAACCGTGCCAAGACCGAGCTTTTTAGGTGGTCTCGGTTCGCTTGTTTACTCCGGATCGAGATTTTTGTTTTTTATTCACACTAGGCCAAAAGGTCCGAATCAAAGGAGCAAACGAACTCTGGTTCATTTTAAATGAACCAAACAAGGCAGGATCCATAGGCCAAAGACTATGGATCTTGTGTTGAAAACTCTGTTCTATTATTTTAAAGGTCCTATATTACGCCAAACTGACTCTGTAATATTGTTTCCTCCTGAAAAACAGACCCAGAGTTGTGTTTTCTTTCATTCATACATCTGTTTACATCTCTAAAGCTCAAAAATTCCACCTTGTGATGTCATGGATGATTTAAAAGTATCTACAAAACAACTTTGGAAAAAAATATTACGAGATGTTCTGGGAAAACATTGTTCAGAAAAATCATCTTATTACACACATTTATAGACCAAAATAGGATATCGGCTGAACTGATATCTTGGAACCGTCTATTAAAAATGTCAATATCAGTGCCAATATTTGAGACCAGTACTGTATCGGTGCATCCCTAATAAGAAATCTATGTGCGGTGTAGCATAATCCTAACCATAATCTGCACTACTTCACTCAACAAATCAAAATTGTAAACATCAAACTATTCGAAGTACTTTGACCTTGCAGCTGTCAGTGTGTCCTACTTCACAAATGGACCGGGAACTGTGACTGCCAATACAAATACGAGCACCAGGCAAATCTGAACCTCAAGTTATACAAATATTTTACATGATTCAGAAGCAAAACAAGAAAACGATTTCTAAAAGCTCTAGCGGTCACTGGCTCTTCCGCTGACAGAGAAGCGACTGTAGAACATCTGGAGAAGACAATGCCGGTATTTAGACATGTCTTCTCCAAAAAGGTCAGGTCTCATTCACGTGATCGATGTTTTTTGCTGTATTTTGTGTTCCGTTCTTAAGTTTGTCTTTAGATCTGCTTGGCTGCAACATTTGTGTCCGTGTTTTGCGGCAGTCAGAAGATCAACATTGGAAAAATGTGTGGAAGTTTGTCTTGGCTTGGGTTTCTGTTCTCTGATTGGGACATAGCAGCTTGCCGTATGGAATTATTCTATTTATGTTTGGCAGGATTTAGACGTAATAACATGTTTGTGTGCTATCAAAACAGCATGGATCCCGCTAATGAACCTCCTGGACATTGTATCAGGTTTGTGAAGTTGTAGTATAGTGTTTTGTATCATGTTTTTGTGTTTTTTCTAATTGGGAGTGTAAATTGTGGGCTGAGCATTGCACAGAATCATATAGCTAACTGTAAGGAGGTTTCAAACAGGACCTGGGCCTGGGAGAGATCACTAAATTACTCAAATATGTATTAAAGTACTCATTAAAAAAAAAAATCTACTTCAAGAGTAAAAAAGTATTAATAAAATGTATTTTGTGCATATTTTGAGATCTAATAAAGGTTTGGATGTATTGTTTTTGATAAAACTACAACTTGGCTTTGTCTCATTAATAAAATAGTTTTACTTCAGTCCTGTTAAAAAAAATGTTAAAAAAAAATCTACATATTAAAGTACTCATAATAAAATACTTAAAGAGGAAAAAGTATTAACAAAATGTATTTTGTGCATATTTTGAGATCTAATACAGCTTCAGCTGAATCGATTTTGATAAAAGTTGGTGCTGAATTTTTCTTTTCTTTTTTTAATTAGTATATTTTTGTTTGCTCAAACTACAAAGGTGTAAAAAAAAAAGGCTTTTTGTCTCAAACATGAATCAAAATACTTTTACTTCAGTTCTGTTAAAAAAATGCAGTGGAGTAGAAAGTACAGTACTGCTCTCAGATGTAGTGAAGTAAAAGTAAAAATACACATACACACATATACATACACATACATATAAATACATATTTTTTTTTCAACACAAGGCAAGCCAATTCCATGTTCTTACTTTTCCCAAATTTCCAGAACACTGAGTTGGTTAAATTCGGTAAGGAGCAGGCAGCGGTCGGGACTGCGCTCTTTTGATGCTGAAGCGATCTGACACACTTGGCATTACAGCCGGGGACATGGATTTGGGATGGGGGAGGGAACAGGAATCACACAGACGTCCTGTGTGAAAGTCACTTGGGTATTTTGGGGAGGTCAGACACGTCACCTGCTGCGCCTGTTGCACCTGCCCCCACCCTGCCCCCTGCAAACTGGTAAAGGGCATTGGAAGAACAAACCACTTTACTGGCTACAAGAGATCACTGAGGTCATCACAAGATTTGGGAATATAGTGGTAAGTATTTTCAATATTTAAATGTCTATATTACACAAAAATGGATTCTAGATTTAGGTTTAGTTTATCTAAAAGGCGACAGTGCAAATTCATAAAACACTGGCCATGATGTAAAAAGGCGGACGTACTAAAAGTGCTCCTCACTGACCGGGTGGACTTACTAAAAATGCTCCTCACTGACCAGGCCGACGTACTAAAAGTGCCCCTCACTGACCAGAACGACTTACTAAAAGTGCCCCTCACTGACCAGAACGACTTACTAAAAGTGCCCCTCACTGACCAGAACGACTTACTAAAAGTGCCCCTCACTGACCAGAACGACTTACTAAAAGTGCTTCTCACTGACCGGGCCGACGTACTAAAAGTGCTTCTCACTGACCGGGCCGACTTACTAAAAGTGCCCCTCACTGACCAGGCCGACGTACTAAAAGTGCCCCTCACTGACCAGAACGGCTTACTAAAAGTGCTTCTCACTGACCGGGCCGACGTACTAAAAGTGCCCCTCACTGACCAGGCCGACTTACTAAAAGTGCCCCTCACTGACCAGAACGACTTACTAAAAGTGCCCCTCACTGACCAGAACGACTTACTAAAAGTGCTTCTCACTGACCGGGCCGACGTACTAAAAGTGCTTCTCACTGACCGGGCCGACGTACTAAAAGTGCCCCTCACTGACCAGAACGGCTTACTAAAAGTGCTTCTCACTGACCGGGCCGACGTACTAAAAGTGCCCCTCACTGACCAGGCCGACTTACTAAAAGTGCCCCTCACTGACCAGAACGACTTACTAAAAGTGCCCCTCACTGACCAGAACGACTTACTAAAAGTGCTTCTCACTGACCGGGCCGACGTACTAAAAGTGCTTCTCACTGACCGGGCCGACGTACTAAAAGTGCCCCTCACTGACCAGAACGGCTTACTAAAAGTGCTTCTCACTGACCGGGCCGACTTACTAAAAGTGCCCCTCACTGACCGGGCCGACGTACTAAAAGTGCCCCTCACTGACCGGGCCGACGTACTAAAAGTGCCCCTCACTGACCAGGCCGACTTACTAAAAGTGCCCCTCACTGACCAGGCGGACTTACTAAAAGTGCTCCTCACACCAGGCCGACTTAATAAAAGTGCTCCTCACTGACTGGGCCGACTTACTAAAAGAGCCCCTCACTGACCGGGCGGACTTACTAAAAGTGCTCCTCACACCAGGCCGACTTACTAAAAGTGCTCCTCACACCAAGCCGACTTACTAAAAGTGCTCCTCACACCAGGCCGACTTAATAAAAGTGCTCCTCACTGACTGGGCCAACTTACTAAAAGTGCCCCTCACTGACCGGGCGGACTTACTAAAAGTGCTCCTCACTGACCAGGCCAACTTACTAAAAGTGCTCCTCACTGACCGGGCCGACTTACTAAAAGTGCTCCTCACACCAGGCCAACTTAGTAAAAGTGCTCCTCACACCAAGCCGACTTACTAAAAGTGCTCCTCACACCAGGCTGACTTACTAAAAGTGCTCCTGCAGAGGAATGTAACCGTCGCCTCTGACAGAGCCTCGAGCTTTTTCTTTGGCTGATGAACTCAGAGGATCTGGAGCCAAATTATGCAGAACTTAATAAATCAATTTTACGTCTGCAAATGTGTGAAGAGTGTCTTGAGGTTTAAGCCATGTTATAACGTCGTTACCTCATCAAAAACACACCGAGTTGTGTTTTGTTTCATCCCCACCTTTGAGTAATCCTTTTTTATTAGTCTGTCTACATCTCCAATGCTCAAAATGCTCTGTTCGACCTTGTGATGTCATGAAGTGGTAGTTTATGTCCTGATTTTGCCTTTTCTGATCCATGGGTTTAAGAGAGATTAAAATCTATAACTGCCATAGCGACGAATAGAGTCCATAAGTAACATAAATAAGTTTGTACGCAGCTCCAGCAGACAGAGCATCCTACAGCTCCACATTAAATGCAAAGCCATGATGAAAATCCTTGAAAGCTCTAGCTAAGCCCCTGACCTCTCCCTCTCTTTCTCTCGTTCTCTGTCACATGGTCTGAAACAACAAGCCTGCACCAGCCCACCCGCTAATGCAGTGCAGCCCAGGACATGACGATCATCAGGGGGCCCGGGAGCTCCGTGGCTCCGGCTGGAGTTGGAGGTGTGCTGGGGACAGGGTGGAGGGGGCTGGTTGTAAGTATAGTAGGAGCTAATGGAAATATCTTGTCAGGACTGGTCTGAGAGAGACGAGGAGGCCCCGGAGGAACAGAATGGGGCTGTGTTGCGGGGTGGTGGCACGGTGGTGGAGTGGGTATAGCGCTCCCTGCTCATCAAAACAAGTTTCCAGGTTGGACTCCTGAGTATTTTCGGGCCTGTTTACAGGAGAACGCTTACGGGTAAAAACGACAAAATATTTGATCGGAAGTGCTTTTCGTTTAGACGGTGATGGCGTTTCGGGGGCTTAAAGACGCAAAAAACTGAAACCGCCCTCCAAAGTGGAAAACTTGAATACGCTCCGCCGTAGCGTTTTTGTCTACACTGCCCAAGACGCAAAACTCTGGTCATATCTGCTAACGTCGCGTACACGTTTACGTCACATCGGTCCATATATCAGTGTACTTTGTTTGGCAGTCCACACCTTGTTGCACCTTCGCTGCTTTGTAGTCCATGCTACCAACCAAAAAGTTACACAGTGCACCTTTAAATGTAGCCAGTTAAAAAGGTGGAATTGGGTAGAAAATGTGTGAAAACCAGCTTATTGTTCAACATGGTCCTAGGACGTGGTCTGAAACAACAGCTGAACTTCTTCGTCTGACCACACACAATTTTTTTGCTACCGGTCGCCATGTTTTGTTTTGCTTTTCGCGGCGAAGATGAGAAGAAGGAAGATTCTAGACATAGTGATAATGTATCACAGCGCCACCTAGCCGCCTGGCATGCATACCCAATCGAATTCCACACACTTTTGCGTCACCGTATACACGCGGATTTCCTCCCGAAAACGCTTGTCTAAACGCGGAATAAAAAGTGAAGATGCGACACCACTTTTGCGTCTTCTGTTCAGACCGTCATCATATAAACGTAGCCTTAGAGTTTGTATCTTAATGGTGTTCCCCTGTGCACCGTCAACCAAAAACATAACCAAAACATGTAAATGCTCCAGCTAAGGAAGTCCTGATCAAGACTAGCTGAAGATCTGGAGATGCACCATGGCGCCCACTGCCCCCTGTTGACCCAGTGGCCTTGATGGATGGGTCAAACGCAGTGGACCCTGTTTGAGGCTTTCTCTGTCTCTGGCGCCATGACTCTGGAACAAACTGCTCCCTGAACTTGCACATCATCGCAAACTTTGGCCTGTTTAAAGGTCCCATGGCATGAAATTTTCACTTTCTGAGGTTTTTGAACGTTAATGTGAGCTCCCCTACCATGTCTAGCCCCCCCCATGGTTAAAAGTTGCGAAATGTCTAAACTGAGCATTTGCGATCCTTTTCTGCGTTACAAAAAATCGGAGCTCAAACAGGCGATTTTGAACAAGGCACCTTATTGACGTCAGATCGAAAAAAGAAATGCAAATGCAGTTCCACCCCCGTCTGTCTGTACTCAGCGTCTCTGTAAATCAGAGAGTTTGGACTGCGAATGCGCTAGGCAATGCGAAATGCGTTTTTTTATTTGCCTGGAGGCATGTCCGAGTGTTTCTAGGCTCGGAAGTCCTTTATCTGAGCCTCTGGACCTTTGAACAGCAGTGGTTTAATTTTATTTTATGTGGAAATGTGTTTATTTTTCAATGGAATGCTTCAAATCTCTCCCCCCGTGCAAAAACAAGGAAATGGATCAGCTGAGGGCTCAGAGCGGAGAGCGGAGAGTTTGGCCACGCCCCCACCCTCTACTATAGGCCAGCTCTTTTCTCCTCATTTGCATTCAAGCAACAACGCCCATTATGGAGTGTTCAGAAAGAGAAAAATTACTCTTTCTCATCTTATCTCTGTTTCTCATGCACTGAGTGTTGATTTTGAAGAAGGATTCATTTACAGTATTAGGGAACCATTAAGGAGCCATATAAAAGCATCAAGAAGTACCATGTCATGGGATCTTTAAATCCAGACTCAAAACGTATCTTTTCAAACTGGATTTTAACATTCATTAATGCAGTGACACTTTGTACTATTTGTTTTATTTGACTGTGAATGTTTATGTGTGTTTTTATATAATGTTGTAAAGCATTTTGGTCACCTTGTGTGCTGTAACGGGCGCTATAAATAAAGATCCATTGAATTATATATGAGCAGGTCATTTATAATCCATCAAATGTTAATTAAAATAAATAAATCTGCCCAGGTCGAAGCGTTTAAGTTTGTACAATAGTGTGTCTTTAATGATGCACAATCTAACTTGTCATTGCTTGGCCTGGAATGTTCCATAGTCTGGCATTACATGTGTCTATCTACTGACAAGATGCTCACTTTAAAATGTTTTGCAAAAAAAAAAAAAAAAAAAGTCCCTACTCGTCAAAATCCCCTTCAAAAAACTTGCTAGAATTCAAATCACAATTTTCGCAATCCTAATCTTTTCCGACTCCAATCCAAAGACTAAACCGGGACAGAATTATAGTCTACGCCACATTTTCGTTCAAATTCACTGCTTTTTAAAATTTTTCTTTTAAGAATGAGACCTGCTTACTCATGTTTAATTGATAGCGATAAAAAATGCATGATTTTTCTATTTCGTGCCCTAAAACTCTCGCTGGAAGGGCTGGGCCTGGGTTCCACAGAGATTCGTAGCAGAGCGGAATTTTGAGCGGGATCCTTCGCTCGTAGGGTTGAAGTGCCTGGGAGGGAATACATTAGGTCCGAAGCTAAATGTAAGAACGCACCGACGGCTCGTTTTACACCCGTGGACTCGTTCTCGACTGGAGATGTGAGGGCTTTTAAGGTTTTACACTGTGAAAGAGTAAAGGAGAGATGTGTGTTGTGTATTCAATTTCACTAAAATACATAATGTGACATCACAAGGTGGAACAGAGCTTTTGCAGCTTTGTCCCTGTCCTCGTCTGTCTGTCCCCCCCGTCCTCTATTGCTCTGTCCTCTGTCCCCCAATCGTCCATCTTCTCTCCTCCTCTCTGTCTTCCATGTTTCTGTTTTCTGTCCCTCTGACTCACTGTCCCCCAGTCCTCCTGTCTCTCTATCTCCCTGTCTTCGTCTCTCTGTCCCCCGTCCTCTATTGCTCTGTCCTCGGTCTTCCATCTCCTCTCCTCCTCTCTGTTCTCTGTCCTCCATGTTTCTGTTTTTCTGTCCCTCTGACTCACCCCGTCCTCCATGTCTCACTTTCCCCCATCTCTCTGTCCACTGTCCCCCTATCCTCTATTTCTCTATCTCCCTGTCCTCTGTCTCACTGTCCCTGGTCCTCTGTCTCTCTGTACCCCTGTCCACTATTGCTCTATCCCCTTTTCCTTCATCTCTCTATCCTCCTGTCCTCCATGTCTCTGTCTTCTGTCCCCTTATCCTTCATCTCTCTATCCCCCTGTCCCCTATTGCTCTGTCCCCCTGTCCTCCATGTTTCTATTCTCTGTCCCTCTGTCTCACTGTCCCCCGGTTCTCTGGCTCTCTGCCCCCCTGTCAACTGTCTCACTGTCCCCCTATCCTCCGTCTCTCTATCCCCCTATCCTCCATCTCTCTGCTATCTATCCCCCTGTCCTCCATGTCTCCGTCCTCTGTCTCACTTTCCCCCGTCTCTCTGTCCCCTGTCCCCCTATCCTCTATTTCTCTATCCTCCTGTCCTCTGTCTCACTGTCCCCGGTCCTCTGTCTCTCTGTGCCCCTGTCCACTATTGCTCTGTCCCCTTATCCTTCGTCTCTCTGTCCTCCTGTCCTCCATGTCTCTGTGCTCTGTCCCCCTGTCCCCTTATCCTTCGTCTCTCTATCCTCCTGTCCTGCATGTCGCTGTCTCACTGTCCCCCTGTCCATTATTGCTCTGTCCCGTCTCTGTCTATCCTCTGTCCCCTTGTCCACTACTGCTCTGTCCCCTTACCCTTCGTCTCTCTATCCTCTTGTCCTCCAGGTCTCTGTCCTCTGTCCCCCTGTCCTCTATCTCTCTGTACCCGTCTTCCATCTCTCTGTCCTCTGTCCCGCTCAGACCCCAAACAATGAGATAGCATTTCATTGGGACGGGGATTATGGGCTCAGGCAGCAATGAGAGGCTTAGGCGATGCAGTTATTTCCAATGAAACACACACACACACACACACACACACACACACACACACACACACACACACACACACACACACACACACACACACACACACACACACACACTATGGTCCAGAACTGAACTGTGTAATCACTGATACTGGAGTTATTTTAGACATGTATAAATCTTAAAAAGCGTTAAAAGTGATGTTCTTTGATTGACGCGGTCGTCTATATCATTATTTCAATCAGCATTTTGTCATTCAAATAGTGAGGCTATAGTCAGCCACCTAAAATATATTGTCGATCAGTATGTGGGGGGGGGGGGGGGGATCTAAAGCAGCAGCATTAAAGGATGGCTCAAATGCAGAGGAGTAATTTCCCTAAGGCAGGGGTGTCAAACATGCGGCCCAGGGGCCAGATCCGGCCCTCCAAGACCTTTAATCTGGCCCTCGGCTGAATTTTCTGCGCCTCTTTTCTGTGCAGTTTAGCATAGCAGCGTCTCCAGCGCCTCTGTGCGTGGCCCCTCCCACCAGAGCAGCACAAATGGCGACTTGCCTCTTTCCAAATGCTCTTAAAGGACCATCGTTTTGACTGTTGACCATGACACCCTCATCACCAAGAAAAATTGACTAATTCCTATTTGTTCATGGAGGTGAATGGGAAACCTGTATGCTTGTGTTGAAATTGCATTTTTCTTTAAGTTTCAGGTTGTTCATAATATAATATTTTGTAAAAGAAATAAAAAAAGACTTCTGTAATAGATTTGTGTTTCTCTGCACAAATATTTGGACTTATTGATTGAATTGAATTTCCGTTTTCTGATCCGGCCCCTTTGGGATCAAAGTCGGTTGGATACAGCCCCCGGACCAAAATGAGTTTGACACCCCTGCCCTAAGGGGTAAAGGTGCATTGTGGAACTTTCCTGGTGGAGGGTCCGTCAAATGCTTTTCTCCATAGAGATGTTATTGCTGTGTCTGGAATGTTTCACAATGTGGCTTTAAACCTTTCTATTTTTATGCAAACCAAACCAGACCAAGTTACAGGTCAGATCTGTGGAGAGGCGACCCTGCTCACAGTCAGAATGTTGTTTTTATAGGTATTTTTGAGCTTTAAAACCACCTGGAAATGAATAAATGTATAAATAAATGTAAAGGAGAGGTGTTTAAAGTCATACTGTGGAACATTCCAGGCAGAGCAATGACAAGCAGGTGACGGTTACATAGTGCCACAATACTGTAGCATGCCATGGCCTTCTCAAAAACATGCCTGGTGTTTTGTTTCATTCACACGTGTTTGTCTACATCTTCAAAGCTCAAAATGCTCTGTTCTACTTTGTGATGTCATGAAGAGGTAGTTTTCAAGTTAACAGCTAACTTTTTACCTTTTGTTCAGCAGAGATGAGCAATTCCAGGGCTGAAAACACAACTCCAGGTTTGTTTGTGATGAGGAAACAACATTATAACACAGATTAACCTTAAATTGTACTATAAGCCTTTCTACTATGCTATAGACCCAATGTCTAACAGTTAATGGTTTTATCCATTGAAACACCCAATAACATTTAAGTAGTTATTACCAAATTGATTAAAATCCACCAATACATGTAATATTAAGCAGAACAGATACGATCAAATTCATGTATTTTCCAATTAACCTTTTATGCTATAGTTCTTATCCCAGCGCTGAAAGTATAACGCTGGGGGATGGAATTAAAATTTGATAAACATCACATCATTACATTGTATTTTTTCTTCTCATATTCATCCAATTTGTTCTAAATACCCAGAAAGCTTTGCATCTTGGGAACCACCGTGTTTGCGATAAGGCGAGCATAAATTCACAAGGCTAATTAGCGGCGCAGATTGGCAGTTTCTTATCCCCATTTTGACAAACTCCAGTCGTCTAGCCTTAAAAACCGCGTCATTAAAGCGTGAACCCAGATTAGCCGTTAGCTTGTGTATGAAAACAAGATAGTATGTTGGCTAATGAACGCAGGGGCCCTGTGGAGTGCACCGTGAGCTCTTTGGCATGTGACCTCACCGTGAGTAAGTCTGTGGCGAGAGCCTATTAAAACGTAAACGTGGAAGTTGAAGCAAGCAAGGCCCATTTAGTCAAAGAAAGTAGGTCTATTGAGTTACAGTTATAGCTATGTCAAAGGTGCACTGTGTAACTTTTTCAGGTTGGGGCTCTGTTACCATAGAGATGCTATTGTTTTGCCTGTAATGCTCCACAATATGGTCCATCTATCCAATTCAATCCAATCCAACTTTATTTCTATGGCGCATTTTATAAACAGAGACAGTTTCCAAAGTGCTGCACTTAAAATCAATAGAACTTAATAAAAACATTACTAAAATAGCAATAAATAAACTGATAATAATAAAATAACTAAAATCCCTTTTCTTCCGCTTATCCGGGGCCGGGTCGTGGGGCCAACAGTCTAAGCAGAGACTCCCAGACTTCCTTCACCCCGAACACTTCCTCCAGCTCCTCCGGGTGGGACCCCAAGGTGTTCCCAGGCCACCCCAGAGACATAGTCCCTCCAGCATCCAGGCCATAATATGGTTTTTAAACTAAGATGTATTTATTCAATTATAGGGGCTTTTCTTGTATAAAAACACCTTTAAAAACACATATTCTGACTGTGACAGGAGTCGCCTCTTCACAGATCTCACCTGTAAATTGGCCTGGTGGCATTTCCTGCTGGTTCCGATGGAGACTGAAAGGTTTAATGCCATACTTGGAGGTAAAGTAATAACATTTCCATGGAAAGTAATTTGCGGGCCCTCTACCAGAAAAGTTACACAGTGTGCTTTAAGGCAAGACACTGGAGGTGAATAGGAAAAAAATCCTAAATTTGGAGATATCAATTTGAAACTTTTTCTGTACTTTAATCACATAAATGTAAGATACAGTCATACCTCACCTTACGAAAAACTCAACTAACGAATAATCCAAGTTACGAAACGCGTTTACGTAAAATTTTCGTCTCTGAATATGAAAGAAAATTCAAGTTACGAAACGCGAAATCTCAAAAATTCAAATAATTCGCGCTCGGATGCACGCTCGGCTTCGCAGCAGCCCGAATCCCCAATTGCGACTCTACTTACGAAAAAAAAATCACGTTACGAAACCACTTCTGGAACGAATTAATTTCGTAAGGTGAGGTATGACTGTAATAATGTATTACAAGTTTTTCCATGTAATGTTTTCATATAAAAATAAGGCATTTTATGTGTAAAAACACATTTGAAAATATTGGGACCAAAAAAAAAAGATTAATGTTTAAATGTCTTGCTTTTTTATTGACAGATGGTAAAATATTCAGAGGGGATTTTGGATTTCTTTCTTAAATATTCTAATGTTTTGGAATCAGGCTTGGAATTAGATATCAAAAACCCTTCTGTACTTTTCGTCAAAATCTTGATAATTACAAGATTTTGGTGTGTGTAGGTGTTACTTTTAAGAGTTCATCTTTATGTCCCAATGGGGGTAAAATGCATTTTGAGAAAACAGCTGTTGAAGTTACAATGTCCCATATAAAGCTATGGATTATATTAAAATAAATATTAAAACATCTTTCAGTGCAGAGTGGACATTTGTATTGTTTCCACATGAAAGCTTTCATTTGTGTGAATGAAATGAAATGAAACGAAACACAAGAACACAAGATATGTTAGCGATAAGGAAACAGCATTATAACATAGACCAGAAGATAAAGTAATATGGGCCATTTAACTGGAGTAATAAAAAATAAATGCAAAACTGAAGCATAATACTTGCAACTCATGGCATCTAAAGTTCCAATAGTTTTACAGTTAGACCAAGTTGAAGGTAAAGCTAACAAGCCCCCTTTACTGACCCTCCTCACCCCTCCATGTGGTATCAGAGGAGTTCAAACCCTTAAACTTTAATAAGAAATCATACCTCGAGCTATTTCAGTCCAAGAAGCCTGCCGTGTGCCCACAACTCAAACAAACACTTGCGTTAACACAGCCAACCGCACCAGCTTCAATATGAATATTCTACAGAGGAAAGGCAAAAGGTTGCATAATCCAGCTAAAATTGACTCTGGCACACTTTGAAATGGACGGGAGGTTTCCAAGTACACAGTGAATGGAGAATGACTTGGCAGCGTCCGGAGATGCTTTTAATGAAGGGGAGAAAGTAAAAATGTGGCTTGGGTCTCGTAATTGTTTGTTTAAAAGGAGGGGAGGTATTTTTCATCTTAGGGGGAGTGTATTGGAGTCTATGGCTTATGGAGACTTGGACGATTGCATGATAAAAGAGGGTTTACAAAGAGAGGCGGTCCCATTGGCTGTTTAGTTGTCAAGTCAACAGAATTTAAGGGGTGTCAAAACTTTTTTTGTTGCCAAAATAAATGCAGTAAGTAGGCCCATCAAAATAAACGATATTGATGTTGTGAAACTGGGAAGAGTTGGGGTATTTTTGTTGTAATTTAATAACATTTGAGCTGTAAAAGGTTGAACATAGATAAATACTGCCTACTACTACTGCTACTACTGTAAAAATATGTAAAAACAAAAAAAAAAGTGACTTAATTTCATAATCATCGTATGTAATTACAGCAAATATTTATGTTTTGCACAATTCCTGATCTTACCCCTAATCTTAAAAGTGCACTATGTCACTTTTTCATTGGGGATTTGCTTATTCCTCTGAATATGTCATTCATTGCTCTGCCTAGAATGTTCCACAGTATGACATTAAACAGCTGTACTTTACATTTATTCAATTACAAGTGGTTTTATAGCTCAAAAATACCTAGAAAAACAGGCACTCTGACTGTGAGCGGGGTCGCCTCTCCACAGATCTGACCTGTAACTTGGTCTGGTTTGATCTCCATGAAGATAGAAAGGTTTAATGCCATACTGTGAAACATTCAACAGCAATAGCATCTCCACTGAAAAGTATTTCAGTAAAAAGTTACACAATGCACCTTTAACCTGATTGTGGAAAACTATATTGTCAAATTTCAACATTTCCGTGCCGAACTACTAAGACAAAGTGGCTTGACGTAACTTTAGGGAAAAGAATGGTCCCACTCAGATAAATCTATGGAAAGCAAAAGAAAAACTGAATGTGTTTTTGTCATCATTTTAATTAAATTCTAAATTCAGCTTTGTCTTGTCTGTTTTTTAGACTTGGCAGCGAATAGGAAAAAATCTGTTTAAAAGTGTACTGTCATGGCTGCAACAGAACCTTAAGTCCCGCTCCTGGACAAAATGTGGTGCTTTTAAGGAGTATGGACTTTCTCCCTTTCAAAAGGTATAATTTTGTTTTAAATTGCTCATCGCTATGGCAACAGTCTTTATTTTTCATCATTCTGACACGCATTGATCGAGCATAAGTGAGTGAAAGAATAAAAGAATAATGGGGCTAGTTCTAATGCACTTGTGAAAGTCTAGAATAAAACCATAAAACCACACACACAATATAAAAGTTGATTACTTCTAATAGCTCCAACAATGCAAAACGCACCGCCAGCTTACTGTGCTGGAAATTCATCCGGCGCTTGGCTTGGCTCACTTAACGTTTACCTCTGCACTCAACCAAAACAAAGTACTGAAAAGCACTTGTTAGCTTAGCCTAGCATCAGGCATCAAATGCGCCCTACGCACTCGGTTAGGGCTGGCACATTTCCCGCGGTGTTAACCGAGTGCGTAGGGTGCGTTTGATGCCTGATGCTAGGCTAAGCTAACGATTGCTTTTCAGTGCTTTGTTTTGGTTGAGTGGAAAGAGGTAAACGCTTAGCTTGGCTTGGCTCACTTAGCGTTTACCTCTTTGCACTCAACCAAAACAAAGCACTGAAAAGCACTCGTTAGCTTAGCCTAGCATCAGGCATCAAATGCGTCCTACGCACTCGGTTAGTGCTGGCACATTTCCCGCGGTGTTAACCAAGTGCGTAGGGTGCGTTTGATGCCCGATGGAAGGCTAAGCTAACAATTGCTTTTCAGTGCTTTGTTTTGGTCAGGGCTCTCAAGTTTTGAAGATTGGTAGGAGTGAGATTTCCGAGGAGCGAGGGGGGGGCTGCATTAACTTACCGATTTTCTGGGCACAGAAGCGCTGTGAACAGTGGCTACAGTTTTGAATTGCTTTAAAAAATTTCAGCGTGAGAAATACCATGTGTGGCGTGTAAGCGTGTGAACACGTCGAATTGCGTGTGTCACACTCTCAAAGCGTGAGACTTGAGAGCCCTGGTTTTGGTTGAGTGGAAAGAAGTAAACGCTTAGCTTGGCTTGGCTGACTTAGCATTTACCTCTTTCCACTCAACCAAAACAAAACACTGAAAAGCACTCGTTAGGTTAGCCTAGCATCAGGCATCAAATGCGCCCTACGCACTCGGTTAGCGCTGGCACATTTCCCGCGGCGTTAACCGAGAGCGTAGGGTACGTTTGATGCCCGATGCTAGGCTAACAAGTGCTTTTCAGTGCTTTGTTTTGGTTGAGTGGAAAGAGGTAAACGCTTAGCTTGGCTTGGCTCACTTAGCGTTTACCTCTTTGCACTCAACCAAAACAAAGCACTGAAAAGCACTCGTTAGGTTAGCCTAGCATTGGGCATCAAACGCGCCCTACCCACTCGGTTAGCGCTGGCACATTTCCCGCAGCGCTAGCTCGTATCAAGCAAGCAACAACCCCCACCTCTCCTCGCTTGCTCGCTCCCCTTTTGTCTTCCCGGGGGCCGAATTGGTGCTGTCATTCGGACTTATTTAAACGTGGACCATATGTGCGCGCAGGCCCCGGTAATCAGAGTGCATTGTGGGGCAGGCGGTTGAGTTCATCAGGAAAAAATTAGTCCCGTCGCTATATGCTAACGGCGCGCTCCCATTGCTCGGTTTGAGGGTACCCCAGACATTCCAGCGGATAATCTTTTCCATTCCTGCACAAGGCTGGCATTGTATACGCTCTACTCACCTCATGTACCACCAACAGTAGTCCGAGGAGTCTGATGAACTCTTTTTAATTGGCATGACTTTTTAAATATTTTTGTGTGTTAACAGTTTTTTTTCCCAAAGCTTTATTTAATTAGAAAAGGGGCTGTACGTATTCATGAACGTATGTGTGTAAATATAACAGATTATAGCTTTTTTACTGTTTTATACATGTTTTAAAGGTCCTATATTACGCAAAATTGACTCTTGCGACAATATTAGAATGTTGGTACCTCCTCAAAAACATACCCGGAGTTGTGTTTTGTTTCATTCATGTTTGAGAAATGCTTTATTATTAGTCTGTCTACGTCGCCAAAACTCAAAATGCTCTGCTCCACCTTGTGATGTCATGTAATAAACAGCTCTTTTTTACCTTTAATTCTGTAGAGATCGGCAAATCAAGGGCTGAAATCATCCAAATGAGTCTAGTGATGGTATGTGGAATTTAAAAACACAGTGGAGACATGACATCACAAAGCTGAACAGAGTGTTTTCAATTTGAGCGAACAACTGAGCAAAAAATATGCCGGGTCTGTGTGTTAAATGTGTGAATGAAACAAAACACAACTCCTGATATGTTTGTGATGAGGAAATAACATTATAACATAGATCAGAAAATAGCATAATAGGGGGCCGTCAAATATTATTATAAAGTAACAGTACTTATGACTACTTTTGGACTTTGTTATAACTTCTATTAGCAATAACATTGTGAAATAACACTACACTACCCTCCTCTAACCACAACCTGCAATCCAAAAACCTCACTTTCCATATTTTCCCTCTTCATCAAACATTTTCTGCCTTAAATCCTGAACTCTCCCACTTTCTCACGGGCCCTTTCCAGTAAGAGTGTTTTTTGCAAAAGCCCAAACAATGTAAAACCGCCAAAACCACCACGTACCCACATCAACATGTCATTTCAAGTTCAGCCTCACTTCGAGACTCGCAAAAAAAAGATCCTAAAATTCTCCTGCGCACTCACTGCTACAAGCCAGGCAAAGGCGGGCATGGCTAGTCATTGTGGTCAGAACTTGGAAGTTGAAGGAATATCTCAGGACAGAGAAAGAAGGGAGGATTTATAGTAACACATTCCGTAATTAGGGCGGCGGATATTACAGACTATGAGTGAAGTTTAGGCTTTTACGAAGTTGTCAGGATTAGAAGACACTTTGAAGCGCACTAAATGATACCATACGATTTCTATAGGAGCTTTTCATCCAGCTATACGTCAACCACCAGACTATAGAATTCGAGTTTAGGACTGGAATAAGCTTGGAGTTGTTGTTGACCGGTGCTGTGGTCAATTCAGTGTACAATAGTGGTAGTTTGGTAGCATAAACTGAAGAAGAAGTGGCCTAAGGGAGTGTGACATCACCCGTAGTGTTCCAGTCGAGTCGAATGAAGCTCATCAAGGCCCGTAGATACAGAAGCGAATTGGGATCCGAGTCAGGAATTTATTTAGAGACAAAATAGTGAAATAAAAACACCAGGATCATGTAGAGCGGGGTTGACAAGAACATTTTGAGACGAAAATGACTCACAGCAGCATTTACAGAGAAAGGTGACAGTTTTTCAATGTAAAGTCAATTGGAGTCAGGGTCGATGGAGCCAGAAGCGCCCCCATGCTCACTTCCGAACTGGGACCTGACAGTTAGAGGGTTAGCTATGTCCATTTATATATACAGTCTATAGTTGGTACAATTCAGATTCATACGGCGGCAGTATGGTGGCTATGTGAAGTCTTACCTCAAAATGAGAAGGTTCCAGGTTTGATTCGCAGATATTCAGGAGTATGAAAAGTTAAAATACATTTTATTTTTTGCCTGTAAGGATCTTTAGACTTGATCAGTACTACATTAGCTAGATGATTTTACCTGTTGTGGGTGGATGGGGAAAAACAGATTTCTAAGCAGAGTTGCCATGTTCTACTTGAAAAAGTTGTAAGAAGGTCTGAAAACTTAAGAAAAATACATTTGAACAACACATTTTCAGGAGCCTGTGTGACTACAAGTGATGCTACGATCCTATTTTGGAGTTTGATTTTCAACAAAAAGGTGAGAGTTTGTAACTGCAACGCTATTTGGCAGGGACTTGTTTAACAGCACAAATCAGTTCCAGTTAAATCCATTCTTTATGGTCAGATTGCATTAAAACAAAGGTCAGGTTAGATTGGAGTAACTGAGCGTCAGACAGAGCAGTGCCACCAGTTAGCATCGCACTACGCTGTCAGCATGCTTGAAGGTCTGATGGTTAAAAGTGCAAGTGTAGTTTAGCAGAATATAGGCCTTTAATTTGACTGTTAAACCTGAAAGTTGTGCAAGTTGTGGTTTGGCAGCGATTAAAACGGGTGGAATCTACAAACCTATTATAAAATGGATTACACACTGGCAATCTCAACAGTCTTCCTAACACCTGCCAAGTCATAAAAAAAGAAATTTGATTAAAAAATCATATCATTCTGACTTTGAGCTGGGTTTGCCTCTCCACAGATCTAACCTTAAACTTGGCCAGGTTTGGTCTCCATGAAGATAGAAAGGTTTAACGCCATACTGTGAAACACTCAAGACAAAACAATAACATCTCCACGGAGAAAAGCGTTTTATGGACCCTCCACCAGAAAAGTTACACAATGCACCTTTAATTTGACTGTTAGACCTGAAACCCTGTGCAAGTTGTGGTTTGGCAGTGATGAAAACGTGTGGATTCTTCTCACCTATTATATAATGAACTACACACTGGTAATCTCAACAGTCTTTCTAACACATGCCAACTTATTTTGTTTGTTTGTTTTTTAAAGTAATAAATAAATTGTTTTTGTTAAATTAGATTTAAAAAAGTTGTATTTCCTATGTATCCTTAAAGGTAAATATTCAGGTGGCGAGTCGGTCAAATGCTTGTCTCCATGGAGATGTTATAGTTTTATGTAGAATGTTTCACAGTATGGCATTAAACCAGGGGTGGGCAATTATTTTCCCCAAGAGGCCAAATGAGAAGCAGAAAATATTGTGGAGGGCCGGGTCAAAAGTTTGAAGTCTACTCTGGTTATTAATTTTATTTCTATGTTGAAATCAGTAAATGGCATTGTTCAGACCCCCCAGGATTTCGCGGGCATTTTTTGTGATTGTTGCGGGCTAAAATGCCTGAATTTGCGGGAGCTTTTCCAAAAAGTTGCGATGAAAGTTGCGGTGCTTTTAAGGTTTTTGTTGCGATTTTGTTGCAGGAGGAAGTGAAAGTTGCGATAAATAGTTGCGATTTTCGCTTTTTGTAATTAAAATTTAGTAATATTTTGAATACTGAGTTATTACTGACAAAGAATAATACAAAGACACAGAGATCACAGATATGGTCCTAAAACAACCTTACCAACATCGAAAATAAATTACTACTAGGAGGGGAACTGTTTCGCCCGGTCTTTTGCTGTTATTTTTGTGGGCAAGTGGCACCGCAGACATGTTTCTTTGCCATTAGAAGCCGTGTCCCAGTTCTCAGAGCGCGCGGCTCGGAGCGTGGCCCGAAGGGCATGTGCGTCACACATTTCGACAGAACACCGGCGCAACGACTGCTGTCCCACTTCTTTTTTGTCCCATGCGCAGTTAACACGCGGTCCGAAGACCGCAGTCGTTAAGCGGTCCGCGGACTGCAGTCGCGGCTGAGCAAGTGTGCACCTCCTTGACTGCAGTCTGAGCCCCCTTCGGGCCGCGCTCCGAGCTGTGCGCTCTGGGAACTGGGACACGGCCGCAGTTTAGTTTTGTCACACGGAAGTAAAGCAGAATTTTGCGGCTTCCAAACTCAAACCTTTAAGCCGCCGAGAATATGAGGTTGGGTCCTATGGCTCGCAGATTTGTGACGCGCAAAGAGGAGGCTATGGTGACAGATACGCTGAGCTCCAGATATGCGTTTTGTGCATTTATTACAAAAAGAGCGCACACAGCTATGACAGCGCAGCAGGATGAAATGGAACTCATGAAAAACAGCAGGATGAACAGATTAACGTGAAAGATGAATGAATGGTTTGCGGTCAACAAAAAATACGGCTACACCCCAACCCTGACTCTCTCCTCTGTGTGACAGGTGAGCGCGCGCTTTTATACGCACACACTTCCGTACACGCACACACCCACACTCACGTGACCCACCGCCTCTGCCGCACACACACACACAAACGCACCGTGCACCTCATCTCAGTTATGTCTCCTACACAGAAGGAAGTTGTTCGGCGTTCAATACGTCGTCGATGATTGGTCAAAATTAGTAAAAATTGCGGAAAAGTTGCGGTGATTGGTCAAAATTGCAACACCGCCCTGAATTCGCGGGGATTGGCTGAAGTTGCGTTTAAGTTGCAAATCGCAACATCGCAAATTCCTGGAGGGTCTGATTGTTTACAGAAGCTGGTAAGTTCTGTGTTATTATTAAGTAATGAGAGAGTGAGGTTTTACAAAAAATGAATTTATTCAGTAAAATAATTCCAAACAATGGTAAATGTGAAACTTTTGTAACTTTTGTAAATGTTTCAGTCATATTAACCCCACAATGCTTTGAGTTTAACTTTCTTTACTTTCTATTAAGACACCACAATGTCTTTGTTTGCCAAATAATATAATACAAGATATGTCACAACATTTTTTTTTGTCCAACTGCCAAAGTATGTAGGAAAAAAAGTCAAAGTTAGCATGTTTTAGTGTTTTTTTTTCTTGATCAGTGAAAGAAATCTAGCCTCTGTTGAGCTTTAACAAGTGCATCAAAGTCAGGTTCATGTTTGAGGTGGAGATGTGAAGCACGTCCGACAGATTATCATCAGTACAAATGCATTATGTACAATTTTGAAAGTAGGTTTTATTTTCTTAATTCCAAGCAACCTTCCGCAGGCTGCATTTGGCCCCCGGGCCTTGAAATGCCCAGGTCTTCATTAAACCTTTCTATCTTCATGGAGACCAAACCAGACCAAATTACAGCTGAGATCTGTGGAGAAGCAACCCTGCTCACAGTTAGATTGTCTGTTTTTCTCTGTATTTTTGACCAGTATAAAGCACTTGATTCAACTGATTCCGATTCAGAAAACTTTACTGATCCCAAAGGGCAATTCATTTGCAGCATTCTAAGAACAATTCTCACTTCTCACACACACAAACACAAACACACACAGTGGAGCTCAATACAACAATATACTGTACATATTACAGTGCAAGACTTCAAAAAACGTTACAATCAGAATTAAGCAATTTAACAGCATAACAGAATTAGAGAAGTGGTTCGTCTTTTTCGTACCGGCGCATAAAACCGACGCCCTGAAGGCATCATGATAAAGTCAGAAGCTGGAGGATGGAGGGGCCGAGCTAGGAGACCCTTTGCTTTTTTCAGCTCCTGCTCCTCCCACAGAGAATGCAGCTCTCTGTTGAAAAGGTATGCAGACCTTCGATAAAAGAAGACTGAATAAATGTAAAGGCAGGGCTATTTAATGTCATACAGTGGAACATTCCAGGCAGAGCAATGATAAACAGGTGAGTGACCCCCAACCAAAAAGTTACACAGTGCACCTTTAACTGGTCTAAACACAGCTCAAACACACATTAGCAAAACAACGCACATAATTACAGATAGTTCTTGAGAAAAGATACCGGGGGCTATGTCAGTAAAAATGCCACAATCATCCCAAACAGCTTCTATAAAACGCAGAGGAGGAGGAGGAGGAGGAGGAGGAGGAGAGGTCGGTGTACGGAACTTCAAGCCCAGACAGGTTCACCCCAAAAAACAAGTATTCGTCTTTGAAAAGGAAAAGGAAAAGTACGACTGTTGTTTTTGGCGTTCAGTTAGAGAGTTAACAAAGAGCCAATGACACTGATGAATAGGATGTATTATGCTGTTTACACTGTACAGTAAAGTTAGCCAAAATCTAGTCCAATCACTCATTTTGTTTTTCATTTTTTACGGTTGTTTCCGTGGAAATGTTCCATAGTGTGACTTTCAAACCATGCATTGCTATGAACTGTAACTTAGCCTGGTGATGTTACTGACTTTTTGAACTTTTAACCATTTTTTATCATTGTTCCCTCATTAAAAATATACTTTCCTTCATTCACATGGGTTTCAGTAATCCTCAGTATAAAATGTCCTTTTCCTCTGAGAGTATATGCGGTTTTTATTTCCCCAGGATTGTTGCGTCACAGTTAGAAATCCTGCAGTTTTTCAGTCCATAAGATGCCAAAGCAAAGCTATTCAAGAGGGGGGAGAGTGTGCCACTGTGTTTCTAAATCCAATAAAATAAGGACAAAATAAAGTAACAATTAAATTATAGAAAATAAAAAAAATGAATATATGCACAAATACTTAATTTAATGTATTTGAATATTTTTAAAAATGTATGGATTCTGACACTTTTTTGGGTTGATTACTTGATTGTTAAAATAAAATAAAAAGAAAGAAAAAAACAATACAAATGGAAGTCAAAAGAGGGCTAAATCTAGTCTGGTTAACACCTGACCATATCACAAGTGAGATATGGGTCTGGGAGCTCGCTTCGAAAAATCCCGTAGCGGAGGTGTGGTTAGCGATTGCCAACGGCCGTTTATTGGGCGTTATGAATGTCTATCATTGAGCGTATACGTAAGTCCATAGCCAATCATGTCAGTTGTCAGTTCAAACTACAAGCTTCCGTTTGTCATGTAGTACGCGTCACCGTCTTTCCACCCCTCCCCCGCTCTCTGATTGGGGCCCTAAATCTGGGACTCTCGCTTGGACGAGCTGCCAGGCCGCCTTCCAGTTCGAAACGAACGGAAGCGGCCTGGGAATTCCCAGGCTAGGCTAAATCAACACTGAAGAAATACCAAGACGTCATAGTATAAGTCGTGATGGGTTGGTAGGTGTTTAATGAATCAATTGTTGTATTTTCAAAAACAATACATTCACTTTCAAATGTTTACGTTTCTGTCTTATTTTTCCAAACTAAACTCTTCATAATATTTTCCATTCCCAAGGTCATCGGCAATTGAACTGTTTACAGCAGCTTTAGGCCCAATCTCTTTAAGATAACGACGCAAATGAAAACTCAGTCTGATTGGATCTGCCTAAAGATAAGGCGTTATAACAGAATGGATGATCTTAATTATAAAATTCTCTAAAGGCGTGTTTGATTCATTTGATTTTCACAATTGGATATTTAATTGAAGCGCTCCTGGATATAATATTAATTTAGCAAGGCATAAAACATAACATTAAAGCATTATAACTTTGGCTTAAAATGACCAACACATCCTAGAATCCTATCGATGTTTAAAAATGGCAATTATGTTATTTATACTTCAAATATTATACTGGTTTACTACTACCAGTAATAAGTACTAAGGGATAGACTCGAGGAAGGAATAATATGATGAAAACACTCTTTCTTTAGACAATAGAATGTGGTTTTCAACATTAAATCATAGTACTTTCTTTTATATTACCATGTTGTCTTATCTTCGTGTAATCCCTCAGTGGTCCTGTAGGTTCCACAGTGGTCCATGGGTGTATACTATGTCTATGTGATCTTATCAAGATCATTCTAAAGCTATTCAGGAAAGGTTCATTTCTGTTCTGTGACTGCGACATTTTTAGTATCGTAACCAGCTCAAATGAGAATCTGGTTTCTGTACTGTTTTTAGTATGATTGGTATACTCATCTAGAAAATTGTTTTTCTTGTACCAGATAAGATTGCTTAGATGTGTTCCAATAATTCAAAATGTTATAACTACACCTTAATTAGCCTTAATAAAGACTTAATTCGTAAACTACAAATTATTTATTAAGAATGATTCAATGGATTAGTATCTACCGAAACTAAACTTAGGTTTGAATCGTCTTTCTTCATGTTTTAGCAAAAGAAAAAATTCTGTTCTGTCAACTGGACAAAAGTTTTAGTGTGAAGACGTTTTGCAGCTCATCCAAGCAACTTCTTCGGTTCTGGTCAGGCGCTGTGGACACTGCCTTATATCTGCCTGAAGGGAGGAGCTAAGTACATCGAAACTACCTGAAACTGACACACCTATTTGTTTACAGTTTCTGTTTGTTAGCTAGGCCTATTCAATTGTCCAAGTCCCTGATGAGTGCTCTAATTAGTATACCTAGCATACTGGCTATTAGGGGTGGGCGATATCTCTATATTTAAAATATATATCGATATATTTGTTAAACTCGATATGAATTTTGACATATCGTATATATCGATATAATGTTTATATTTAATTCTGATTTTGCCTCTTGCTTGTTTGCCTTCTCTGTGCTGTGTGTGCTCCCGCTCACCCCCGACCTCCCCCTCACGTGCGGCACCACAACATCCCAGAGGATCCAGAACTCATCTAAAAAAACAAAACAAAATGGACAACTCGCTCCATACTTTGGGTTTAAGGTGTTTTTTTTGTTTTTTCAAGGACAGAACTGGGTTTTTTTTTCAGCTTTTATAGTTTATGCAAATGAGCCATGTGGTGTTAAGTTTTGTTTCTATAAAACATAAACAAATGTGCGCAAAGCGGCATTAAACACATTCTAATCTCATTAAACACATTCTAATCTCATTAATGGTTATGGTTTATATGTTGTAAAGTTTAGTCATGTAAAGTTTATGCAGAAATGAATCTGCTGCAGTGTAAAACTTGTACAATTGTATTTGGAAACATCACAGCTCCTGACCACTGGTGAGGAATATGGATCTATTAAAATAAGGAACATGGGTGTATTAAAATAAGGAACATGGATCTATTAAAATAAGGAACATGGATCTATTAAAATAAGGAACCTCCTGAGCTTCCTCTGCTAAAGGAGCCCCTGGTTATCCTATGGTTATGAGAGTTAATGCAAAGATGAGCTTGAGTTGAGCTGTTTTATTTTTGAATAAAAATGAGACATTATTTCTTCCTTTATTTTACAGTTAAATTATTTTTCTATACAGGGATTTTTTTTTATGTCGCCAAAGCACTTTGTTCCTACATGACCTGCACTTCAATTGCACTAGTTTTTGGATGGTTATTTTTCCTGTACAGATATCAAGATATATAACGTATATCGAGATATAAGAAAATATATTGAGATATATTTTTTCCTCCATATCGCCCAGCCCTCCTGGCTATCACTATTGTTTTCGTTTTGATTTAAGTCTGAGGATGGAGTTGTAAATTGGCGATAGATAATGTCAAAACCCCCTATTCCAGGAAAAATGGCTCTTTAACTCCCCTCTCAAACAAGTCCTTTTCTTTGTCTAAGATCTGTACCTCACTATCCTCAAAAGTGTGAATAGTGATTTTTAATTGGACATGTACAGCAGATTGGGGTCCTGAGCTGCTCTATCGCCAGTGTTGATACATTCTATTTCTATTTCTCTTTTTCGTTTTCTTTTTTGCTATGGCTCCTACCTAGACATCTGAGGGATTACAGAGACTTCTAAATGAAGTGTTACCCAAAATTCTTTACACAAATATTTTCCTGTCTCTCCCTTTATCGTGTATCTCAGACATCATAATTTGATCTCATACAGTCTTCAGCTCTTGTCTACTACTCCCAGTCACTTTTCTTTCCATGTCCAACATCATATTACAGCCTTATCAGATGGAGCCATATACTCATCGGCCACATGCTCTGCTGAGGCCCTGACCCTATAAACCACTGCATACCAGAAAACTCACTGCAGACTCCTATGACCAGCATGGAGACGTTTAACAGTTAGTAAAAATAAGTTTTGCTTGAGTTAAGTATTTAGGGCTATGAGAAAATACATTCAGATCATTGGTAAATAAACAGTGGAGAGATAAGGGAAAATCCAAGGCATGACAGAACTAATCAAACCACAGAATCTGGTCTGAAAAATAATCTTGGAAATGTGTGTCAAAATCGGATCAGATTTTGTGCTATAAGGTAAACACAACGCATGTTCATGTTTCAGTCATAGGGGTAATTTGAGCAGCTAAAGCAGAGGTCTCCAATCTTTTTCCTCTGGTGGGCTGACTTTATAAAACAAAAATGCTAGAGAGCTACTCGTGTTAATAGTCGCAAGAAACTGGGTATATACTATGTAAGAGCCACAGCGAGACTTAGACATCTATAAGACATAAACCATTAGTGCACAAAGTTATGTATCAAAATTATTTTAGTTATTCAGCACTATATGTATCATTCAGAAATCCCTTGGCGAGCTGCTTGGAAGGGGGTGGAGAGATACTCATACAGGCTACAGATTGGAGACCGCTGACCTTGAGGAAAAGTGCACATATGTGGAAAAAATATTCAAAGTTCAAAGTCAGAAACTACATGTACAGGTTGCACACACAGGATTTGAAATTGCCGCACCCCCTAGGCCCACAGTGAACATAAAACATCTGATAAACAAGACAATAAACACAATGACTAAAACATCACATAGACCCGTAGCAAAAGTACAGTAAACTTGTATATAATACAAATAGGTAAAACACACAATGTGTAGCGTAATAAAGCTCAAATTGTGTCATTTAAGCAGCAGTGTCAATGTAATTTAAGTGTCATTTAAGCAGCAGTGTCAGTGTCATTTAAGTGTCAACAATATTCATATTTTCTCCAATTCTTAAACCTCAACTAATGGAAAAATGGTCACATTTTTATTTAGCTCTTTTCCACCTTCAAGGCCCTCAAAGAGATTTACATCAAGGAACCACTCACCCATTCACACACACACACACACACAAGCGATGAGGTGGGTTAAGTGTCTTGCCCAAGCACACAACAACAGCATTCATCTGTGGGAGCTGGAATCAAACCGTCCATCAGCGGATATGAGCGCTCAACTAATGATGAGAAGAGGATCAGTGGACAAACACTCTACCAACTGAGCAAAGTTACAATGAAAATCAACATCAACATTGTCTTGAGACTATTGGGAATTGCTATATTTCTAAGCAAAAAGAAAAAAAAAGAAAAAACACCAGACGTGGTAGCATGAGGTGTTGCATAGGCTGCAGGAAGGGCCCCATGGAGCCTCCCAGCACCCCTGTAAAACCTGTCCATCACGGGGCCTCCACATGCAGAGACGCCATTAATCATAAAACCAGACTGTGTGTAGTCAAGACTCCACCAACCGCCCACCCCCACACCCCGAACAGCCACACCTCAGACCGGAGGTGAGGGGTGGAGGGGGGTACAGAACAAGCCACACTTTTCACCACCTGATCTAACCGTATACAGAGCTACCAAAGACGGCTAATGAAAATGGACAGTACAAATCGCTAGCCTCATAGGGTTAGTGAAGCAATTTTTTGGTCAGATGCAGTTTCAAGTAGTAGTCTCAATCTACTCTCCAGACTCTACCGTCATTTTACAGCCAATAAAGACTCAAATCGCCAGTTATTTCTTAATATTTTTTTAGAATTGTTGGTCAGCTAGAGCAAAACTTCTGGTATTGCAAGTCCGAATCACTAAAAACCTCTATTCCAAACTAGATTAAAGGCCTTGTACCTGATTTTTTTTCTTACTGTATTGAAAAGGCTTGTGAAAAGGCTCGTAAACTATTTGTGGTGAATAATCTGAATGCACGAAACACATAAGGTAAGTGAGGAATAACTTTGGATTGCTTTAAACTGTTTAAAATGAACTAATGCTGTTTTTCACATTCTAAGACAGTAAAAATCAGGTACAGGGCCTTTAACGCGAGAACCAGCCAATCTGAAGACGACAACAACATAGCCACACTCACGTACACAGCCGCATACATACACACAGCGCTACACAGTGAAGCATGCGTGTGGTAAGAGTAGAGAGTATACGTACAGTAGCTTGTCTTACCGGAGGACAAGCGTCGCTGGTGAAGAGGGCAAACTCCACTGAAGCAGGAGCAGCCATCACTGGAACGGCCACGCTGCATGGGAGGAGCCAACGAGCACTGGGGCTTCAGGAACCCTGGAGGTACACAAACAGAATATATGTCAGATATTTGGTTCATTCACCAATAAAAGTACATTTTTTTAAAAAGTACATTTTATTTCTATGTTATGTTAACCATATAATCTGCTAACATTGCACAAGAGTATTCACAATTTTCATACCAAGGAAAATTTGCCTGGTTTACACCAGACCATATCACAAGTGATATATGGATTACCAACGGCCGTTTATTGGGCGTTACGAATGTCTATCATTTGGTGTATACGTAGCCCATAGCCAATCATGTCAGTTGACAGTTCAAACTACAAGTTTCCGTTTGTCGCGTAGTGCACGTCACCGTCTTTCCACCCCTTCCCGCTCTCTGATTGGCTCCCAAAATCAGGAGAGCTCGCTTAGCCTAGTTGCCAGGCTGTCTTTCAGATCGGAACGAACGAAAGCAGCCTGGGATTTCCCAGGTTAAAGGAAAATGGCAATTTCAGGACAAAATAAAAGTCTTTTTTATTAATGGTAAATGGTCACATCTTTATATAGCGCTTTTTCACCTTCAAAGCACCCGAAGCGCTTTAGAAGAAAGGAACCGCTCACCCATTCACACACACATTCACACACCAGTGTAGGCAGACACTGAGGGCGAGGTGGGTTAAGTGTCTTGCCCAAGGACACAACGGCAGCATTCATTTGTGGGAGCTGGAATCGTACCGTCAACCTGTGGGTCAGTGGATCTGACCGCTCAACCACTGATGTTTCCTATGTCAAAAGCGGGATTTGAACCACCAACCTTTGGATCAGTGGACAAACGCTCTACCAACTGAGCTACTTTTTATTATGTCATGGTTTAATTGTACTCAGCAACCCGGGGATCGAACCAGAAACCTTCTTGCTGCAAAGCATGAGTGCTCACCACCATCAACCCACCAACACCCACAGATACAATTCTCCAGCTGAGGTAGTCTCAACCAAGCCAAACTCAAGATCTTGAGATGGTCCCCAAACACTGTGCTGTGGTGATGCCTGACTGAAGGACGGGTCAAATGCAGAGAACAAATTTCTTTACGAGGACGATAAAGTGTATGTTACTTTCTGAACCAGGTCATTCTAAAAGTGAAGGTTTCACTGATGCAACTGGAAGACAGGTCAATGTAATTTCTTATCTGAAGTTTATGGTGTGAATCAAATATTTTATAAGCTATAACTATAAAGAAAATTGCTACACAAAATACAATATGCTAAAACTCCTAAAAACTCCTTGCTGCAAATTTCCAAATAATTGCAATAATGCCTTTCATACAACTCTGTATGTCCACTTCCACAGAACTGACTCATCATAAGATAACCGTACTTCTGACCACCATCTCAGCCCAACATCTGGAGAGGGTCCCAGGTCTCTGCACTGGGATGACCCACTGCTCCTGACCACAGGGATGAAAGTGCCAAGTCATGAAAAAAGCTGAAATATATTAATATATATTACGCTCCAATATTTTGGTGTAGGCCTATTTACGGCTGTTGTTAGCGGGAGTCCGGGCCGCACGTGCGCTTACAGTAGTAGCGCTGAAAGTTGATATCAAAACACGGCACTGACCCCGATTTTGCGGCATCAGCTCGCGGCGCAGCTCCTGGCGTGCGGTGTCCGCAGCTCCAGAAGAGCACACGGGCTCGCACGGCCCGCACACAGGTAGAAGTTTAATACGAGACACGTACTTTTGTTTCTGAATTACGGGACGATTACATTTTTCAACGGACGGTTGGCGATCCTAAACACAATTATACATATATACACACCCAAAATTTTTCTCAACATATTTGAAAAAAAAAAAAAAATGACCACGCGGCTGAAAAAAAAGCAGAGATCCGTTAAAAGGCGGAACTCTTTCATCCCTGTGCTTAACAGTGTCAACTGCTAACTAAAACTAAACTAAACTAACTAACCCTAACCCTAAAAAAAAAAAAAAAAAATCAGGCATTTGCATGACTGACAATGTTATTTTCAATAACCTTTAAAAAGACATCCAAAATCAAACTTTTTGACCCATGTCTCAACCATACCTCCCACTGCTTCTGACTCACAGAGCAACTGCTAACTAAAAAGAATTGAAGAAAAAATAAATAAACAAAAAAACATTAGCGTGACTGACAATTCTGTTTTCAATAACCTTTATGAAGAAATCCCAAATGAAACATGCTTACCCTTTACCCTCTAACATTTTCATCCTTAACCACAAAACCTGAGCCCCAAACCACCACCTATCACTTGTGTCAGACCAGTGTCTCTTCTCCTAGCCTATAATTTGAAATAATCAGACAGATTATTGCAAAAGGCTGGTTGTATGTTGCTCTGAAGAAGGCCAAGAGGAAGGAAGGTTAGCAACTCGGGGTGGGCGAAATGCCAAGATGGGCCGGGATGCCTGGAGGGCTTGAGATCTGCGCCGAACTGTCTGTTTCTGAGGTCACCGGGGTCAATCCCAATAGGGAAGTCATTATTTTGTACAAAAGGGAGCCCATGCTAGCGATGAGGCCCTCTGGACAACATTTTTGACATCATTATAAAGGAGATGGGTGGGGACGACTCAAATCTGTGCCAAATATAGATTTATTTGAGGAAATTGCATGAATCGTCCCTTGTGTGGGATGTCGTGAATGTAGTTTTTTTGCCTTGGTGATGATTGATAGAATTTTATAGCAGCGCAGGCAGCCAGTCAAATGGGTGGATGAACATATCTGGCCTATAGATGAAGATTCTGATTTATTTTTGCTAATCTTTTAAAGTTGCGCGACGATATTAACTGTTGCATAAAACATTCAAGATCTTTGATAACATGCTTTGTTTTAAAGTCAATGAGATGGTATGATATTTCTGATTTGACATTTTATAAATTATGATTACTTCCTATTGCATTTGCTGAAGTTTATCTAAGCAAAATGTATGTGGAGTTACAGTATCTATGGCCCTTGACAGAACTAAACCAAACTTAAGAAGGACTAAACCAAGTGTAAACTCGGGATTTCAAGTTATAAAATATTGGTTTTACTCTTTTTGTGCAAAGAAACATCACAACTTAATAATTACAACATTGCAAGCAGGGAAATATTTGATTCTTTTTCAATAACATTGTCTAATGGATCACTAACACTGGTCTACAGGCAAAAGTAGTGACATTTTTCTTGGTTTAGGTCACTAATAAAGAAAAAAATAAGTCAGAAGTGCCGATTGGCTATAGTTTCCAAGATACAGTATTGGGTCAAAATAGGAAATTTATGCAAAATAAGGCAAAAAACAGTAGTTTATCAGAAGGTACAGTGTGTCTACAAGCAACAGTTCTATCTGAAATGTCATGACATCAGCAGATTTCAAGTTTCTTATTTTGGCTTCTCGTGATTTGTTTTTTGTTTTTTACCATTTACTGTGACAACTTGATTAAATAGCGACTAAATATCAAAATTCAATTTTAACCCAAGCCGGATGACTGTACCTTTAGTATAATAATGCATTTTTCCTTTTTTTTTCCGATAGAAAAGCACTTTTTATATGGGCCGATGGCGGTTACAGTATTTTTTCACAACCATTCTTTCATTAGTTTAAAAGTCATATTCACCACATCAACTGTCCAATTGTAGAAAACATACCTGGAGTTGTGTTTTGCTTCATTCATTTAACACACAAATCCTGCTCTATAGTACTCCACTGTGTTTTTAAACTCAACACACCTTCACTAGAATCATCTGTATCATTTCAGCCCTGGAATTTCCAATCTCAACTGAACAAAAGGTAAAATGTAGCCGTTAACTTGAAAAGTACTGCCTCATGACATCACAAGGTGGAACATTTGAAACATTGAAACATTTTCAGCTTTGGAGATGTAGACAAACTAATAATAAAGTGTTACTCAAACATGTGTGAATGAAACAAAACACAACTCCGGGTATGTTTATGATGACTTAACAACAACAACAACCGCAATTTTGCGTAATGTAGGACTTTTAAGTTTAATTTTCCATCTAAAACCTTAAATCTCCCCCAAAACATCCTCCTGTCTTGGTGACATTTCACTCCATCACTGACACTCTCCCTTCCTCGAGCAAACTCCACTCTGAACTTTATTGACTCGCGCAAATCTTATCGACTTCATCTCCAGATCTCCACAAATCCAAACTTTATTTCATCTCCACGAGGGGACCTTTATATATCCATCAGGGTTCCGGAGCGGGTGGACTCACAGGTGGACCAGACAAACCCCCATCGGTCCATCTGCCATCCAATAAAGCGCCTTTATTTGGACTGTGGAAAACATGTCACTCCGGATGAGCTCAGCCAATGACATTTCAAAGGGGCGCAGAGATATTGAATTAGTTCCCCTTGATAATCTGTCTGGGCGGTGCGCGGTTGTGCGTATACGGGTATGTGTGTGCGTTTTGTGTGTGCAGTTATGCGTATGTGCAGAAGGACTAGGTTAGCAATGATGAAGTCTTCAAAGCTCTGATTAGCATTTATTTTGCGGAAGGAGAAAAGACCATGGCAGAGGTATGGCAGCTCAGATCGTCGCGGATGGGCTCTTGCAAATGAAGAGGAATGTATAATCCCGCTAAATGATGTTCAAATGTAGTTATATGAGCATAGACTGAGGTTCTGCTAGTCGTGTCTGCGTCAAGCTAATGCTAATGTAAGAGCAGCATTACCGCAGCATTAGATTTAAGGACACAGCGTTCTGCAAGCTGGAAAACTCTGATGCAAACATGTTCATTTTCCTTCACATAGGCTAATAAAAAAGGTCATACATATGAAAGTACTCAATTTAAAGATCCCATGAAATGGTACTTCTTGATGCTTTTATATGGCGCCTTAGTGGTTCCCTAATACTGTAAATGAATCCTTCTTCAAAATCAAGACTCAGTGCATAAGAGAGCCTTTTGGAGACAGTCCTATTCAGAAATATGTCTCTAAAACGCTTTATTCTGGGCGTTGTTGCTTGAATGCAAATGAGGAGGACAGAGACAGGCCAGTGCAGGTGGGTGGGGCTGTGGCCAAATACGCCACTGTTTCCTGGATTAGTGGTGTGCTGTGCGCTGTCCCTACTTCCGTGTTTTAAGCGAAGGAAGATATGAGACGCGTCCCATGAAAAAAAGCACTCTTATACAAATTTCCACAGAAAATAAAATTAAACCACTGCTGCTTCAGAGGTTCGGAGGCTCGGATAAAGGACAAAAAAAACCCTGCAGCTCGTAAGTCGTAGCTCGTTTGCGGTCCAAATTCTCTGGGCGTTATTTCCAGAGACGGGGTGGACATCCAGAGGGGGGGTGGAAGCCTTTCCCTAAGTGTGACGTCAGAAAGTTCCCTTGTCCAAAATTGCCCGTTTGGGATGTCTTTTTTTCAAATGCGGAAAAGGATCACAAATGCTCAGTTTACACATTTTGCAACTTTTAGTCTATTTCATGCCATGGGACCTTTAACGTGGACATGTAAGGCACAATTAAGCTTCTACCATGTTTTTGGGCACTTTCGAATAGGCATTTCAGATTTTGTAACATAAAATAGATGATTAATGGAAAAAAATTGCTATAATGAAGCTAATTTTTCCTTTTTTTACATGACAAAACACGAGAAATAACGCTTTTCGGCTTTCAAGGCACTCAAAGCTCTTTACATCAAGGAACCACTCTTCCATTCATACGCTCATTCACACATTCACAAACTCTGGGGGAGACGTGGGTTAAGTGTCTTGCCCAAGGTCACAACAACAGCATTCATCTGCGGGAGCTGGAATCGCACCACCGACCTGTGGATCTGGTCAGTTCACCAATGACGTTAATGTCAAAAGCCGGATTTGAACCACAAACACTCCACCGGCTGAGCTACTGTCACCCAAAACATGAAATAGAAAATGTAGAATATAAGAAACAAAAATATTAAAAGTATCTCAAATTTGGAAACATAAAAACAAAACAAAACTTTAATCTGTTTTGTAAGTATCTTTTTGTCAAACACGCAAACAGCTGATGAAGCAATACTTATAAAGCAGTTTCAAAGTTCAAAAGTTCAGAACTAAATCCATACTCACGAGACCACCGCATCACTGCTGAATCTTTACCTCAACCCATTTCCTCAGTCAGAAGTACCCTCATGTGCCATAACCTTGTCTTACAAAAACAAAACAAAAAACTTCTACATTACCCTTTGACTGGCTGCTAAATGCAATTACGTTTGTCCTCATTGGGCACCTATAGAATCAGGAAGAAGACTAGAATAATAAAAACTGGATAAGGCATTCCCCCTCTGTCCTGGCTCGAGACCAACTAGTGGCCGCAAAGGTACTGCATTTTTGGGAACTCAAACTTCCCGTGTTCGACTGAAAAGGCATCGACAACTTTCACAGAGATGGGATTTTCTAGGGATTCTTTCCTATTTTAACAGCATAAACTTTAAAAAGATATTAAATCCTCAAAGCGAAAGAGCACCGTGAGCACCGTCCATTGAAAACGATACAACGCCATCTTGGGTTCACCTTCGATATTTTATTATAGTTCTATGATCTCACGCCACGACTGTATATAGATGTCTATTTGCGTAGATGCATAACTCATATGACACCTCATCTTTGTGACCATTGTGTCACATACCGCACCCATATCAAATTATTTAGTTCAATATGCTTGACTTGGCTCAATGCATTTTGTTTTTCTTCCATATTAGACAAGATGCCCTTCCAAAGGCAACCCACAGTGTTTAACAAGACCTGGGATCAATGCCAAGTGTTTAGACTTGGTTTGGTCTTGAGCTGAAGCTTGTGGGGCATTCAAATGTATTTTTAGTTTTTTGTGTTTTCGTTGCCCTTGTTTGTCCGTATAACTTTTCTTTTAGCATTTTCATAGCCTTGTAAATACCAGAATGTGTGCAATATTTTATCCATATTCTAACAAAATAATATAAAAAAGTGCCCTGTGTACTTTTTGAAGTACTTTTGGTTGAGGGTCCAACGCCTGCTTGTTTCTCTTGTTTGGGTATGTCATTGCTCTGCCTGGAATGTTCCACAGTATGACATTAAACAGCTCTACTTTACATTTATTCAATTCCAGGTGGTTTTATAGCTCAAAAAAACTGATAAAAACAGGCATTCTGACTGTGAGCGGGGTCGCCTGCCCACAGATCTGACCTGTAACTTGGTCTGGTTTGGTCTCCGTGAAGATCAAAAGGTTTAAAGGGATAGTGTGTTTTTTTTTACGTGAATCTGTATGGCTTCCCCTACAACAGTGTCGTGACATTAACACTGACTTACCCCTGACAGCGTGATCTGGGCCCGGTTCTGCTCCAGTTTCGTAGCTTGCGAACGTAGTTCCGGTAAGTTAGCCAGGACAGTTAAAGGAGAATTAACGTTTTTTACAATCTGAGCCTTATTTCGGTAATAAAACAAATTGTTTTACTCCATAGCACTTTGGTGTCATATGGAGCATTTCCAGAGATGTTTTAGATTAGCGATATCCGTAATGTGAGTTCTCGGGGCAAATGTTTGCGGTCTCCAAATAACACAAACATTAGCACTTTTCCAAATCATAGAAGCTCACTGTCTTAGTCTACACTTTCGTTTAAGTCAAAAGTGGCCTCTAATCTCAGATTTATCCATAGTTTCGAGTAGATGAGGACGCCAGTGCGCATGTGCCGAGTCACAGCTGATTTCACTCTCAGCTCTCAAGACCCAAACATGAAAAGCAAAGATGTAAATTATGGATAAATCTCGGATTACAGGCCACTTTTGACTCAAACGAAAGTGGAAACTAAGACTTTGAGCTTCTATGATTTGAAAAGTGCTAAAGTTTGTGTTATTTTGGAGACCCAAATAACTCACGTTACGGATATCGCTAAACTAAAACATCTAAATCCTCCAAATGACACCAAATTGCTATGGGTGAGTAAAACAACTTGTTTTATTACCGAAATAAGATTGTAAAAAAAACGTTAATTCTCCTTTAATAAAGCTTGTTTTTCTTCTCAAAACAACATTTGTCCAAAAAGTGATATATTTGCGTCACAAACAGTTGTCCGCTAAAAATTCAGCAGCCTAAGTCGCATTGGGGTTATTTTCTCTCGACACGTATCACTACGCTCAGGTTAGCTCTATTAGCCTGTTCACTTGTAAACATCCACTTATGGCAGATGTCACCGTACCACATCCGCCGTAAACATCCACTTACAAGTGAACAGGCTAATAGAGCTAACCTGGGCGCAGTGATACAAGTCTAGAGAAAATAACCCCAATACGAATTATGCTGCTGAATTTTTAGCGGACAACTGTTTGTGAGGCAAATATATCACTTTTTGGACAAATTATGTTTTGAGAAGAAAAACAAGCTTTATTAACTGTCCCTTACCGGAACTACGTTCGCAAGATATGTTACCGGAGAACTGGGTCCAAATCACGCTGTCATCGGTAAGTCAGTGTTAATCTCACGACACTGTTGAAGGGGAAGTCATACAGATTCACATAAAAAAAAAAACAAAAAAAAAAAAACAAAAAAAAAACGCACTATCCCTTTAATATACTGTGAAAGATTCCAGACAAAACAACATCTCCATGGAGAAAAGCGTTTGACGGACCCTCCACCAGAAAAGTTACACAATACACCTTTAATCTTCCCGCACTCCAGGCTCCACCAGAGAGGGCCACATTCTTGGTCAGACAAAGAGGTGGAAGGCCAAACAATGACACATGGTGTAAAGCTCCGAGTCGCGTCACTGGACATTAAGGAATTAACATCTGATCTCAGGCAAACAGTCAGGTCCAACCATTGGCAAAAAAGCAGGAAAGTGAACAAGACACTGGCCCCTCCAGGAATGAGCGAAATCCACTGGAAAAATGTCTCTTAAAGGGCTGAAAAAGGCAAACTCAAAACACTTTATTCCACCTTGTGATGTCATGTGGTAATACAGGAAGTGCTTCACTGTGTTTTTAAACTCCAAACAGAATCATTTGGATAATTTCAGCTCTGGAATTTACCATTTCTAAATGAACTAAAGGTAAAAGTTAATTTGAAAACTACCACTGCATGACATCACAAGGTGGAACAGAGCATTTTGAAGATGCACAAGATACTTTGGAGATGTAGACAGTAGGGATGTCAACAATTAATCGACTTACGATTAATTGTCAATCAAGACGTTGGTCGAACAAAATGCATTAATTGCAATTAATCGCTAATCGCAGACACGCGCACCTGCGTGGTCACGAAACAAGGCAACCGCGCACCGCGCTGTGCCAAGCTCGACTCACAGCCGGCCGCAGGCGCCAACGGCACTGCTGAGCACGAGATCAAACCGCGGCGCCCTGAATATGTAGTCTCAGCCCGAGCCACAAACCAGCCGCACGAAACCAGCAGCGACATGTGGTGGTTTAATCCTAGTCTAGACCTGGTCCAGTCCTGGTTTAATCCAGGCCCAGTCCAGGTTTAGACCTGGTTTAGACCTGGTTTAGACCTGGTTTAGACCTGGTTTAGTTCTGGTCTAGACCTGGTTTAGTCCACGTTTAGTCCTGGTCTAGTCTCTTAACCAATCAGGACGCAGAACACAATGTTACACTATAAAAAAATGTTACACTATAAAATAAAAAATTGGAAAAAAAAATAAATCCGCAAACCGCGATAGAGCGAGGGATTACTGTATTTTGTTATTCAGCATCAATACATTTAATTGAGGAATATACAATATAATAATACTATGATATATTTATGACTCAGTGTTATGTATACTATATCTTATATTCTTAAAGACCCTATTGAAACACTAAAATTCAGGTGAAAAACGCCGCTTATCAATTAATTGTAAGTCGATCGATAAAGTCAATCAACTATAGATTAATGAATTAATCGATAATTTGCATCCCTAGTAGACAGACTAATAATAAAGTTCTACTCAACAAAACATAACTCCAGGTCTGTTTTTGAGGAGGAAACAACATTATAACATAAAGGTGCACTGTGTAACTTTTCTGGTGAAGCGTCCATGACCAGGTTCTCTCCATGGAGATGTTCCACAGTATGGCGAAGCCAAAGGGCTGAGTTATGTGTCAGATCTGTGGAGAGGCCAGCCCACTCACAGTAAGAATGCATGTTTTGAGATCATTGAAAATTCGTGTTATTGAATAAACGCAAGATGATAAGTTTAATGCCACACCGGGACATTCCAGAGCGAGCGACAACATCTCCACGGGGACAAGCAGATGGCGCACCCTCCACCAGAAAAGTTAGTGCACCTTTAAAGTGCACAAGGATCAATTTTGTGTAATCCTCGTGGAAGTGGAGCTATGATGGAAGCTATAGGATTGTGTGGGCTGCGTGTGATGTTGTGAGATTCAAGATGGTGGGAACAAAGTAATTGATCTTATATTTCATTATTCAGTATCTGCCGCAGAGAATATCCACATGACTGACAAAAAAAAAAATGCAAGAAACAAGGCTGTATTCAAATGAGGAACAATTTAAAAGCAACTCACTTGGAACATGCTCTCATATTTGTTTAAAAAGGTGGAGAAAGAATTAAATATATATATGTGTGGGTGATATTTTTAAACTTCTCTTGACAAATTCACTGTATTTATTGCTTTTTCTACAAATAATCCCATTGCTTTTTTGTGAAATCTGAACTTAAAATCCCTTTTGGGGATTGGTGTTGCAAATTAGCCAAGGTTAAAAATACTGTCATACCTGCATCAGATTACTGAACTGTTAATCTACGTCTGTGTATTGGTCCTAATTCAATTAAACAATCAATAAAATTAATAAGAAAGTGTATTGCAGTTGGTAAAAAGTCTAAATTGTAAGCTAACACTGGGCTATTTTTAAAGCCTTATTAGTATTGTTAAAATAATAGTTTCAACCATTTCAACAGCTTTGTAAAAATGCAAACAATAAAACATCAGCCATCTAATGGTATAATTATATACAATTACACTGGACTACAAGCAAAATGCTTCCAGAACAAAAGTAGTGATTTTTTTCTTGGTTTAGGTCACTAATAAAGAAAAAGTAAGTCAGAAGTGCTGATTGGCTATTGTTTCCAAGATATAGTATTGGGTCAAAATAGGAAATTTATGCAAAATAAGGCAAAAACGGTAGTTTATCAGAAGGTACAGTGTGTCTACAAGCAACAGTTCTATCTGAAAGCCTGTCTGCACATTCACATACATTCATTTTAATATGTCTACAGTTTTAACATCAAATATTTTTGGATTTCACATAAGAGAGATGCCTCAAAATTGTGTGCACCTGATGTCTTAAGATATTTCTTGTTTATTTCTTGACGGATAAAGAAGTGCAAGTTAAATATTTTCAAAATATAAATATTATTTTTTAGCAAAAATGCCTAAATGTATTGTATAAATATTGTTTGATGTAAAACAATATCATTAAATATCTTGAATACATTAGCTAACCAGCACAGTTATCAATTGATTTTCAGTTCATCTTATCAACATAAATGAGATTTAGCCACTTTTATTTCAGAAGCAGATCGAGTCCAAAAATTTGTAGACCAGTGTAATCGGTCCAAATGGGACATCAGATGAACAGATGTCATTGCAACCGATCAGTATCCAATAAACAATGGCACAGAGTGACAAAGTGCTCTTTGGGGGTTTTAACTTTTTATGTTGGAGCATTAAGCCTCACAGATTTTATTACCTCACCAGCCAGAGCCACACACTTTACAGAGATGAGTGGGTCTAGTACCCTCTTCCCTGGACGCAGAGACAGGCGGAGTAACCAATCGGAAAAACACATCCTCCGTTGTGGTAAAAACAAACATGATCACATTTTTATACAGCGCTTTTCCACCTTCAAGGAACTCAAAGTGCTTTACATCAAAGAACCACACATACACACTCACTCATACACCAGTGTACGCAGACACTGGGGGTGAGGTGGGTTAAGGTCGTTTTCACACCAGGAAAGTCCGATAGTTCACTTGCTTTGGTCCGGACCAAATTAAAAAAAAAAAAAGTATTTTGGTGCGGTTCACTTTCACACTGCAGTTTTTCCCCAAGTGGACCAACATCTATAAACAAAACCACGTGTGCTGAGGTCTCTCAGCCATTGGACAGAAATGAGCCAAACACGGAAGGAGGAGAATAATGGTGCTATGTGCTGTTTTCAATGTAGTCTTAGCGATACAGTTTGCTCAGTTTTTACAGTTCGCACAAATGTTTGAGCAGCATCGTGAGGTTTACACTATTTTACAATCAATTTCCAAACGACGAAGACACAGGGCAAGACGGCTACGGAGGAAGTTCTGACTCTTGCTCTTCAAGCAAAACGTAAGTAAGCCTCGTAGGTTTTGTTTCATTTTGTCAGCCTCGGTTTCCCATAATGCTCGACATACGACGGGAGCTCGTTAAGTACAAAAAGCCAACTTGTGTCGGATCGAGTCCGGTCTGCATTCTCACCTCAAACGAACCACACCAGGATTCGAATGGAACCGTGCCGAGACCCAGCTTTGAGGTGGTCTCAGTTCGTTTGTTTGCTCCGGATCGAGATTTTTGGTTTTTATTCACACCAGCCCAAAAGGTCCGAATCAAAGGAGCAAACGAACTCTGGTTCGTTTTAAATGAACCAAACAAGGCAGGTGTGAAAATGACCAAAGTGTCTTGTTCAAGGACACAGTGACATTCATCATTGGGAGGTGAAATCACACTGCCAACCTTTGGATCAGTGGACAAACACTGAGCGACTGTGTGCAGAATCCCTCAGTCGTCTAGGTAGAATCCACGGCAAAAGGAGAAATTCAATTTGTCAACTGGACAAAATACACACAAATGTATTCGACCAAATAAACTTTTGTCCAGTTGACAAATTGAATTTCTCCTTTTGCTACTGAGCTACTGTCACAACAATCATGCAGGTTTAGGAATGAAAAACAGCACAGATTTCTGCAGATCCAACAATCAAAGCACCTGTTACTGATCTTAGGTAAAAGCTCTATATTTTGTTCTAAATTCTATGAAACTTTTGGCGAGATCTTGTCCACATTTGACCGACACATGCTACAAATGAGTGGCAATTTATAAAGAACTTAAATCTGAATCATCTAACGACCCCTTTTTCATGTAATCATTGTGTATGTTGTTTACCTGTTTTCTTGTATGTCTGCTTAGAATGATTTCTATGGATATTTGCCATAAATGTGACGAAAAAAATCTAATAAAACAGCGATTGAGGTTTTTCACACTCCCATCCCAGAGCCATCCATCATAATGACAGCTGTAAAAATATTTGAAAGTGCAGCCTGCCCGTCTACTTTCCTCTTGACAACATAAATCATTTTCCAGAAAAGGTACAGTACAGACAAGCTCGTGCATGCTGAGAAACGCTGTCCCGCAGTTCTGAAGCCGGTACGTGTCCTGCTATTAAATCTTCCCCATCACGCCCAACCTTGTCTGAGAGTTTTTGCTCCCATTTTAACTTGTAAGCGCACAGCTATGTACCGTGTGATGGGAAATGGGAAAATGTGCGGGAATTTCTTGTTTTTTCGAGTATGTGATTGACAGTTTTTTCACAATAAACTGGAAAAAAAAAATATAAAAATTGACAATAGTGCACCAGATTGGCACAGTAGTTCACAGAAATATTGGGTTCAGTTCCCAGTGCGTGTTTGGCCCATTCAAGATTAGCACGATCTTTTCTTCATTAACTTTTCACGTTTATAATAATAGAATTGGAATTACAAATACATTTAAAAAAAATTGTCCGCTTGTCCTTTTACGGTTTGTATCTAAAATATGTGTTTCATGATTTAAGATTTGGCACCGGTAAAGAAATTCTAGTGTATTCTTCTGCCCAGTAGGCTATAATGAATACTGTCTTTCTTCCACAATAGACCAGATGCCCTTCCAGAGGCATCTCATTCTATTTTATTGAGGCTTGGGGTCAATTCCGATTGGTCTTGAAGTGAAACTTTGGTGCGTTCAATTTTGTTTTTCCTTGTTTATTTCTTAACCTTTTATTTGTGTATTGTCATAGTCTTGGAAATACCTAAATCTAGGCAATATTTTATCCATATTAGACCAGATGCCCTTTCAGAGGAAACACACTATCTATTGAACCTTGGAATCAGTGGTGGAAGAATAATTTTTTTTTAAATATTTAAGTAAGAAGTGAGAAAAGTACAGATACCACGACAAAGATAATACTCAAGAAAAATACTCAAAGAAAAGTAAGGCCCCGTTTACACCCTTTGTTTGTACAGTGAACCCTCGTTTATCGCAGGGGTTAGGTTCCAGAAATAGCCCGCAATAAGTGAAATCCGCGAAGTAGGACAATTTTATATTTTACAATTATTCTACATGTTTTAAGGCTGAAAACGCTTCACCAGACACATTATACACCTTTCTGAGACTGGTACAGGGGGTCCTCGGGTTACGACGGTCTCGGGTTACGACGTTTCGTGGTTACGAACGCGCCCCCATTAAAAAAAATATGTATATATTACGCGTCATTCCGTCTTACACGGTTTAGCGTGGTAAGAGATGTAAACAAACGTACGCGGCGCGCGGCGCACGGCGGAAGAATACGCTCTGTTGTGGTTGTAGGGAGAAGAAGACAGCCTCCTGTGCGTGCCCAATGTGGGCGGAAGTACCTGATGTGGGCTCTGATCTGCTCCTATGAAAGCGGCAGTGATAAACAAGCATCGTAGTGGTCTAATTATTGAGATGGAAAGGTTATTGGTGCTTTGGTTGGAAGATCAAAGGCAAAATCCGGTTTACGACGAAATTCGGGTTACGACGCGTCTTAAGAACGGATCAACGTCGTAACCCGAGGACTCCCTGTATTAACATTTTCTCACATTTTTCTCTTGTTTAAACACTCAAACTTTTGTAGATTTTCATTAAAATATATTAATAGTGGGGGGGGGGGGCACGTGACACGTGCGCGCGGACACGTGTGCGCGGACACGTGCGCGCGGACACGTGTGTTTGTTTTGGTACCACATATCCATGCCATGTGCGAAAGTCGAGTGGAAAGCGACCTGGATATCATTTTGGGCAAGACTCAAGCCAATGCTAACAGTGCCAAACCACTAACAGACGCCTCTGAGCACCAGTCCTCACCACAAGACCAGGTAAGACCAACCTGCGCTCACAAGAGTTGGTTGCATTTCACCCCGGCTCCAAAATCAGACCGCTATCAATGCGTCGCCAATACTCCACAGTTCTCTAGGACGGGGTCGGGTTCGTCCTCTCGGCGTGACGGGGAAGAGCCACCTCTGTGCGCGCGAGTGTCCTCCCCCCGCCGCGGGCTCCCTCGAATGCGGCTCTCCCTGCTGCGGCTCCCCCGGCCCGTCCATGTTGATTCTTGGCTCTTCCATGGTCCGGCTCGCACTCAGTCTCTTCCATGGCTCGTGCAAGTAAACAAAGGCCACACCTCCTGTCACCCAGGCGCTCTCGTGAAGGACATCTGAGACTCTGTCCCTACCATCCCTGGTCTAGACCTGGTTTAGTCCTGGTTTAGACCTGGTTTAGTCCTGGTTTAGACCTGCTTTAGACCTGGTTTAGTCCTGGTCTAGTCTCTTAGCTAATCAGGGCGCAGGACAGAATGTTACACTGTAAAAAAAAGTTACACTATAAAAAAAATTGAAAAAAAAAAAAAAAAAAAAAATTGGAAAAAAAAAATCCGCGAAACAGCGAGGGTTCACTGTACCCATCTTTTACATGCAAACGGAGAATTCGCCTCTGAAAACGAAGGAAAACGCACTGCAAGCCAATCAGAATCACACTTTTAGTGCGTCACCTGCCTAAAACACCGTTTATCTCACTCCAGAATCTCCACTCTAGCCGGAGTTTTTAGAACGATTTGTTTTCAGAGGCTGTTTTTAAAAATACCAGTGTACATAAACGTGTAAACGGGGCCAATTTTGGAAAACAGAGGGATAGAAACATACCCAGCTATGTGTAAACGTAGCCTAAAAGTATCACCTGGGTATTAAAGAGTAAAAAGTTAATATTTTGTGCATATTTTGAGGTCATACAAGGCTTTAAAAGGAGTGTTTTTTTTAGGTTTTGTTGAAAAGAAACAATTGTGAATCAATATATTTTTTAAAATCTCTTTTTATTTTTTTATTTTATTCATTTATTTTTTTGCTCAAACTACAAACATGTTAAAAATAAACCCGCAGCCTTTACAGCAGGTCTCCAGTCCCGTTCAAAGATGTAGGGGAGTGTAAAGTACAGATACCTGCTCTCAAATGTAGTGACGTAAAATAAAAAAAATATCCACTTTAAAATCTACTCAAGGAAAAATTTCTCCTTACGTACAGTACTTTACAACTTTTAATTTGTTACATTCCACCACTTCTAAAAATGTAGAGTAGGGATTATACACACCTTCTCTCAGATGTAATGAAGTATAAATAAAAGGTATCCGCTTTAAAAATCTACGTAAGTAAAGTCCAGATACCTAAAATGTATACTTTATAACTTGTTTCATTTCACCACTGCTTGGAATTAACACCAACTGCGCAATAAATTAATAAATACATAACCTTCCGTCTAAATCCTCCACTGACTATCTAACAAATACACTTAGTTTGTCCTCAACGGGCATCCATCATCCACAGAACCAGGAAGTAATGGACCTAATGACCCGTCTCGCTCGATTACCGCATATAGATGTTTACACGTCTATTTGCGTAGCTACATAAATCATACGACGCCTCATCTTTGTGACCGCTGTGTTACATACCGCATCCGTATCAATTATTTAGTTCATTGTGTTTGACTTAGCACTGCTGAAGACCCTGCGTACTTGTTTGATCTTCTCACGTAAAACCACCGAGGATTTGGATGCCTTTATTTCGCTCTTGGAAATGCTCGCTTAAACACAGCCAATCAGCATTATCCGTAGCAGCTATTATAGGGGATCAGAGCAATGTAAACACACTGGGGGTTTCCTTATTAAAAGCGGTCCGCTAATGAAACTACTGCTAGCGCTTTACAACCTCGTGCTAATGAGATGGGCCAGCGTTAGCAGAGGAAGGCTATAGTTTAGAGGTACAGGGCTTAATGACAAGGTTGTAATGAAACAAAGGAGGTGAGCTGGGTTAGCGATACATCCCTGAGTGAAGAGGTCTGTTTCAATAAAGCGTACTTCAAAAAAGGAATGGAAGGATGGAAGAAGATCTATCTATCTACGAAGATCTATCCACAACTCTGGAAAAAAATGGAAGAGACCACTGCATTTTTTTTTCTGAAATCACCATCTCTACATGTATTACAGCCATTCCATTCCAGCGTCTGTTGAATTCCAACACAAACACAAAGCTGAGGTACTTCAGTTCTGGCACCAGGAGTGGAATAAAGTCACCCAAGAACAATGTGAAAGACTTGATAAGATAAGATAAGATAAGACTTTATTGATCTCACATAGGAGAAATTTACTTGCCACAGTAGCTCCAGGCAGAGACAGTTTGAACAAGAAATAAAGTGCATACAGGCAATAAAATAAGTAATAATAAGGTAAGTAATACAGTCATACCTCACCTTACGAAATTAATTCGTTCCAGAAGTGCTTTCGTAACGTGATTTTTTCGTAAATAGAGTCGCAATGGCGGATTCGGGCTGCTGCAAAGCCGAGCGCGCATTAGTTGAATTTTTGAGATTTCGCGTTTCGTAACTTGAATTTTCTTTCGTATTCAGAAACGAAAATGTTCCGTAAACGCGTTTCGTTAGTTGGGTTTTTCGTAAGGTGAGGTATGACTGTAATAATAAAACAGTAGCTAGGAGAATATAGAAAAAATATTGCACGTTTGGCCTATATAGTAGACTTGTGGAGAGCATGCCAAGACGCATGAAAGCTGTGATTAAAAATAATGCTTATTGCACCAAATATTGATTTCTGAACTCTTCTTAAGTGTAAACATTAGTATTATGTTGTTTTAAAATGAATTTGATCTTGTTTCTTTGCATTGTTTGAGGTCTGAAAACATGTATCCTTTTTGTTATTTTGACCATTTGTCATTTTCTGCAAATAAATGCTTTAAATGATAATATTTTTATTTGGAATTTGAGGGAAATTTTGTCAGTAGTTTATAGACTCAAACAAAAATGTTCCTTTTGCCCAAACACATACCTATAAGAAGTAAAATCAGAAAAACTGATAATTTTGCAGTGGTCTCCTATTTTTTTCCAGAGCTGTATATTCATCTTTCTTTTCTTTTTTGTTAATATTATTTCGTTATTTGGCATATCGTCTTCCATATTTGGCCAGTTGCCCTTACAGAAGTCGAGGCATGGGATCAATTCCAAGTGTTCAGATGTGATTTGGTGAAGTGAAAGTGAAACTATGTTGAAACTTTTGTTTCTTCTTCTTGTTTTTCTTGTTTTGACAGGATAACTTTACTTCTAGTAAATCCATAGTCTTTTGTCATAGTCATTTGGAGAATTCCAAAGTTTTTGGACTGTTTCAAGATATTTCTTACTAGTATATATTTATTGGTCTTAATTTCAGTCAAAAAAATGAAAAATTACTGTGTGAATCTGGATCTTTTTTTATGAAATTTAGGTGAAAATTGTTTTATATTTGCCCGTTCCATTTGTAAATGATGATTTTCACCTAATTAAGTTAGTCAGTGTTAAAGTTTAACTGTGGTTTGGAGTGAAACTTGATTGCAACACCTTTTTTTAATTTAATTTTATTTTTCAGTCTTGGTTTTGCCCAGATACAATAAACTTTTGGTGCAAAGTCAATTGCATGACATGGAAATAAAAAGTTAAAACGATATTTCAGAACATTTTCCACGGAGATAGATACATGTTATGCAATAATGTGGAATAATATAACCAAAAGAACAAGCCAGTTTTGTGGAGATCAATAAATACATCCATATGATTATCAATAGTACTTACAACAAATACATTTTAGTAAAGAAATAAGATACTTTTTACTTCAATACTTTACGTTTTACACACAATTCGACTATATACACTTTAACACGTTTTTCATTGCAGTCAATACATCCATCCAATTACTAATAGTACTTTCACCGAATACTTTAAAGTAAGTACATTTTCCCAAGGGTACTTTATTACTTCAGTACTTCAGTTTTTACACACAATTCCGACAATACTCTTTCCACTTCTACTCAAAAACAAAGTAATCCATCACGACCTTCAAAAAAACGTCAACTTCCCTGATTTAAGGCCAATAAACGACAACCGTAATGACAGCCCCCTCGTGAAACCGAAACGCCGAACCGTCCCATTGTCCCTGAAGTCTTCGCTACGTGTGCGCTTTAGGTATTCTCATTAACCGATGCTTCTGATTGGCTGGAGACTTTTTACGAGACGCCACAAACCTCCGGGCCCTTTTGACGCAAATACATCCAAGCATTTACGAGAGATGACATTTTGGCTCTCGCAAAACCCTAATGATTGTCCGTGGTCAAGCGTTGCCGCGGCGATCCAGGCCAAGGTCAAAGTTCATTGGGCACTTAATACGTCTCCCAGGTGCAATAAAGCGCCGGTTCTCACACGAGGCTCCAGGGGATGGCCGTATATGGGCATGGAAGGAAGGGGGAGGGACCGGGGGCACCAATCGGGGGCGAGTGCGCCGATGCCATTCACGTTTGAGTGGGACTGTGAGGTCGGCGTAGAGCTTAGTCTTCACTTTGGCCTTGAACAGGAAAAGAATGTAATCTTTTAAAGTATGTCTAAAATGTTCCCTGAGGATGGTGATTGATTTTGTCGTAAAATAGTAGTAAGTGAATTAGAGGAGTTTGCAGTGACCTTAAGGTGTGATAGAGAATAGGAAGTAAAGTGCACAGAAGGACATGTCAGTATACATGGGGAAAGTACACATCTCGACATAAACAAAAGTACTTGCTCATATGCAATAGTAGTAGTACATTTACAGCTGATATTTTCCAATAATTCGGCAAAACGCGCCTATACACCTTAACTGTAATTTAAACTAGTGATGCATGATATATCGGCATTAACAACAGTATCGGCCGATATTGTCAAATTTTTAACATATCGGTATCGGCCAGGTCTAGACCTGGTCCAGTCCTGGTTTAGTCCAGGTTTAGTCCTGGTCCAGTCCTGGTTTAGTCCAGGTTTAGTCCTGGTTTAGACCTGGTCCAGTCCAGGTTTAGTCCTGGTTTAGACCTGGTCCAGTCCTGGTTTAGTCCGCGTTTAGTCCTGGTCTAGTCCCAGTCAATTGGCAAAGGTCCCTTAGCCAATCAGGAAGCAGAACAATGTTACACTATAAAAAAAAAAAAAAGTTACACTATTAAAAAAAAATTGAAATTGAAAAAAAAAAAAAAAAAAATCAGGAGTCAAAACATGTTTTGAAAATAAAAGAAGACATTCAAAAAATAATTCTGCATGAAAATGTTATCTCAGAATTAATAAATAAATTAGGGCTGGGAATATTAACGCGTTAATCGCGATTAATCGCGATAGAGTTTTAATCGCGAACAATTTTTTAAATCGCGATCAGAGTTTGCCAGCATTTTCCGCAATTCTACCATCCATATGCAGCTCATTTGGTTGTATTAATTAAACTCATTGTTGGTTAAACGCGCTATTTTGAGTTTGCTAGTATTTTGTTCCTTCTACGCATCCGTAGGCAGCTCGAGCGGGCTTCAATCATTTATTTACAATTTCTCAAAGTAAGCACTATTACTGGTTCATTGTTACTTTTTCCTTTCTCTGCACGTTTTTGAAATAAAAAAAATGGTGAGAAATACTTTGCATTGTGAGTTTAACTTTAGATTCGAACGGTCTTACTGCAAGATATCAATTTTAAACATGCAAAATAAATCACGATTAATCGCGATTAACTATGAAATTTCTGAGATTAGTTGCGATCAAGAAAATTAATCGTTTGACAGCCCTAAAATAAATATATCGGTATCGGCCGATATCAGCAACATTAATGTCGGGTATCGGTATCAGCTAAAATTTTCACATCGGTGCATCCCTAATTTAAACCCATACTCCAGAACATTCTCCATGCAGATAGATACATTTTATGACAGACGTCTGAAGATTATAACCAAAGGAACAACATTTCCATGGAAACAGAAGCGAAAGCAGACAGAGGCCAAGAAAGTGTCAGGTTTGTGGCGATACAAGCTCGTTCACATTAAGGATGCATGTTTTTCCGCACAATAAAACATCCAAAACAACAAAAAGAAGTCTTTATTTTAGTCTATTTTGACTAAGAAGTTACATACTGTGGCTTGTTGTGACAGATTGAACAATAGTTTCATTTTCGTCTAAGTCTGCATGGTATGGTCGTAAAGAGCAAAGAAAAGTACAAGAATTAACTCAAAGTACTGCGTTCATATGCATCAAATAGTACACTTACTGTATACAGCTGATATTTTGTACTAGGCTATATATTTTTAACAAATATTTACAGCAGCAATAGTCTGCCACTACAGCGGAAATGTTTTGGTTTAAAAGTTACACGATGGTGTTTTAAATCAACAAATGCTACTGGTGATTTTAGAGATAAACAATAAACCAGAAATAGACATAAAAAGACAAATTTGACTCCACTCCTTGATAAAATGAGTCTTCTCTCATCAATCAATACTCTAGTTCAGGGGACACCCGGCCCCCCAAGACCCTCAGCCCTCGGCTGATTAAAATATTTTAATTATATTTTAATTTTCTATTAAAATATTGGTGATTTTCTGTGCCTCTTTTCTGTGCAGTTTAGCACAGCAGCGTCTCCAGTGCCTCTGTGCGTGGCCCCTCCCACCAGAGCAGCACAAATGAAGACTCACCTCTTTCCAAACACTCTTAAAGGACCATCGTTTTGACTGTTGACCGTGACACCCTCATCAGCAAAATGTCAAAAATGAGAAAAGTGGACGCTGAGTGCAGAAAAAGAAAAATGTACTAACTCCTATTTGTTGACGGAGGTGAATGGGAAACCTGTATGCTTGGCGTGTTTGCAGCAAGTGGCGGTGCTCAAGGAATATAATCTAAGGTCGTTTTCACACCAGGAAAGTCCGATAGTTCACTTGATTTAGTTCGGACCAAATTATTATTATTTTTTTTTTATTTTGGTGCGGTTCGCTTTCACAGTGCATTTTTTTTGGACCAACATCTGTAAACAAAACCACGTGTGCTGAGGTCGCTCAGCCATTGGACAGAAATGAGCCGTGTCAAAACGCCATGTCCAAACAAGGAAGGAGGAGAATAATGGTGTTACGTGCTGTTTTCAATCTAGCCTTAGCGATATGGTTTGCTCAGTTTTTACAGTTCGCACAAATGTTTGAGCAGCATCGTGAGGTTTACACTATTTTACAATCAATTTCCAAATGACGAAGTCACAGGGCAAGACGACTACGGAGGACAGCGCTCATGTGCGCATCAAGTTCTGACTCTTGCTCTTCACGCAAAACGTAAGTAAGCCTTGTAAGTTTAGTTTAGTTTAGTTTCGTCAGCCTCGGTTTCCCATAATGCTCGACATACGACGGGAGCTCGTTAAGTACAAAAAGCCAACTTGTGTTGGATCGAGTCCGGTCTGCATTCTCACCTCAAACGAACCGCACCAGGATTCGAATGGAACCGTGCCGAGACCGAGCTTTTTAGGTGGTCTCGGTTCGCTTGTTTGCTCCGGATCGAGATTTTTGGCTTTTATTCACACCAGCCCAAAAGGTCTGAATCAAAGGAGCAAATGAACTCTGGTTTGTTTTAAACGAACCAAACAAGGCAGGTGTGAAAACGACCTTAAACGCCACTACGAGACACGGCATTTCGAACAATACAATGACATGAATGGAGAATTAAGACAGAAGATAAACAAATTATTGCTGGGACTGAAGAAAGAGCAGTCTGGAATAGATTTGCGTTTCTCTGGACAAATATTTGGACTTATTGCTATTTTTGGGGTATATTTGCCATGAGATTTCTGATCCGGCCCCTTTGGGATCAAAGTAGGTTGGATACGGCCCCCGGACCAAAATGAGTTTGACACCCCTGATCTAGTTAGTGAATTTGGTGAATTTGTCATCTAAAACTATGATGCATGTTTAGGCTGATGGGCACAATAAACAACAAACTCCCTAAAAGTCTGAATCAAACCCAACATCTTCATAGAACAACAGAAGACTCTCTGTAGAATTCTTCTCCACTTTTCAGGAAATCCTTCTAGGCACTTTCCAACATCAGCTTGATCAGCAAACCATCTCCCCTCCCCCTTCTATAACGCTCATTTTAAAGAGGAAATATTTAGACGTGCCCCTCAGCCATTATTTATCTGCAACGCCAAGGCAGCTATAGCTAACAAGATGCATCAACAAAAGACTCTTTACCTCGGGATAAACCTTGATGTAGTGTAAAAGAATCGCCGTGAAGCATGAAGCTCTTCACATCTCGGATTTGTCATAGTAGTAAAACTGTCTTGTCGAAATTGCTTGTAGATTTTATGCAGATTTAGAAAGGAAACGTGTATATGCGAGATTCAGTTGGCTGACTGTAGTAGTAATAGCAGTAGTAGTAGTAGTAGTAAAATTCAAACTAATTCAAACTAAATTCAAATACTCAACATGTCATAAATGTTCCAATCAATCAAACCAAAACTTCAGTGTCAGTACTCCAGAAAATGAACTTTAAACATACTGATCTATATATATAGAGCTCATGAATATGTGAGAGTCAGCTGAATAGTAGTAGTAGCAGTAGTAGTAGTAGCAGTAGTAGTAGCAGTAGTAGTAGTAGCAGTAGAAGTAGTAGCAGTAGTAGTAGTAGCAGTAGTAGTAGTAGCAGTAGTAGTAGCAGTAGTAGTAGTAGCAGTAGAAGTAGTAGCAGTAGTAGTAGTAGCAGTAGTAGTAGCAGTAGTAGTAGTAATAGTAGCAGTAGTAGTAGTCAGGGCTCTCAAGTCTCACGCATTGAGAGTGTGACACACGCAATTCGACGTGTTCACACGCTCACACGCCACACATGGCATTTCACACGCTGATTTCTTTTTTTTTTCTTTTTTTTTTTTTGTGCCCAGAAAATCGGTCTGTGTAGCTTAGTTTATGCAGGCTCCGCGCGTTTTCAGCGAAAAAAACTCCCCCTGCTCCGGGCGCACGGTCCTGAGCCCAGTGCCACGTCTCCTCTGAGACGCACCGACTCCGGCCCCGGTGTCTCCGTCTGTGCGTAACGTGTCCCCCCCGACGGCTTACGCGCGGAATACGCGCGGCCCAGAGCCGAACTGGCCATGGTGAGACGCGGTGAGACGCGGTTCGCCGCAGGCCCGGTGCATTAACCAGACTCTTACATGAATCCGTTAAAAATGTCCCGCTCCCCCCCGCCCCGGTCCCTCCTCCCCGCCGCTCTCAGCGCGCACTGACAAAGTGCAGTGATGATAAAACAAACTGAGAACCATCAGGTAATAACTTCATTTATATAACTCTCATTAGTTGCTTTGTAGTTTAAGTTTGCTCTTTAGACAAACATTTACAGCAGGGCTCTCAACACGCAATTCGACGTGTTCACACGCTCACACGGCATTTCTCACGCAATTCAAGCACCCCCCCCTCGGGAAAAATTGTTCACTCGGAAATTACAGTCTCACGCACGACCCCGCTCAAAACTTGAGAGCCCTGGTAGTAGTAGTAGTAGCAGTAGTAGTAGTAGTAGTAGTAGTAGTAGTAGTAGTAGCTGTAGTAGCAGCAGTAGTATTAGTAGCTGTAGTAGTAGTAGTAGTAGTAGTAGTAGCAGCAGCAGCAGCAGTAGTAGTAGTAGTAGTAGTAGTAGTAGTAGTAGTAGTAGTAGCAGTAGTAGTAGTAGCTGTAGTAGCAGCAGTAGTAGTAGTAGCTGTAGTAGTAGTAGTAGTAGTAGTAGTAGCAGTAGTAGTAGTAGTAGCAGCAGCAGCAGTAGTAGTAGTAGCAGTAGTAGCAGTAGTAGTAGTAGTAGCAGCAGCAGCAGTAGTAGTAGTAGCAGTAGTAGCAGTAGTAGTAGTAGTAGCAGTAGTAGTAGTAGTAGTAGTAGTAGCAGAATTCAAATAAAATGTTCCAATCAATTTCAAAACCAAATTTTCTACCAAAATTTCAAAGACAAAGTTGAAAATAAATATTTTGTGAAATTCAGTTGATTGATGATGACCGTAGCAGTAGTAGTAGTAGTAGTAGTAGCAGTAGTAGCAGTAGTAGTAAAATTCTAAACTAAACTAAATTACTAAATTCAACTAAATTCAAATACTCAACATGTCATAAATGTTCCAATCAATCAAACCAAAACTTCACTGTCAGTACTCCAGAAAATGAACTTTAATCATTTTATTTTACATATTGATCTCTATATAATTCAATTTATTTCAATTCAAATAAAATGTTCCAATTAATCAATTTCAAAGCTATTTTTTCTACCAATATGTCTAGTACTCTAGTAAATTAACTCTAGAAACTTAGCTTTAAATATTTTCTTTTTCAACACCATACCAAAAATGTTCCAATCAATTTCAAAACCAAATTTTCTACCAAAATTTCAAAGTCAAATTGAAAATCATCTTTAAATATTTTGTGAAATTCAGTTGATTGATGATGTAGTAGTAGTAGTAGTAGTAGTAGTAGTAGTAGTAGTAGTAGTAGTAGTAGTAGTAGTAGTAGTAGAACAACAATAACAATATCTCATACATGTTCCAACCAATACATTTCAAAACCAAAATTTCAGTGTTGGTAAAAAAATAAACTCTACAAAATGACCTGTAACCTCGTAGAACTCTTGCATGTCGTACTTTATTGATTTCTTTGTTATTTGGGCTGATTGGGACCTGATGAGTACAAAAACAAAGAATTATCTCTTTACATCATCAGTTTCTGAGAAAAAAGATGCCCATATATGAGGACATTTGAAATGTAATAATGATTTGCAAAAAAATATTATATTATATTATAATAAGTGCCTGAACACAGCAACAACTAAGTGTAAAACAAAATGAAAAACAAAATTGTGGCTCATCTGAAGTACTGCTAACAGGTGGAGGAAACTTTAACAAACCTTTAACATGAGCATTCTGAACTCTTAAAAAATATTCTAAATTGAACATGTTTGCCTTGTTGTTGTTCTAATCTGTGTGAAAGTCTTTGTATCAGTGTGTTGTTCACAGGTCGTAGGAGGAGAGTGTTTTGTTTGTAATGAGATCCGCTAAAGCTTCGAGGTTTGATTCGTGCTACTGGCAACAGACACCGCGATACCGCTGTTGTGCCAAAACACTTTGCCAGCCCTTTTATTTGTTTACCCACATTAACTCCCCAGTGAGTAAATCAACTAAATCCCTGTAACTGACAACGCTGACTTCTGTTGTGTCACTGAGCAAGACATCAATCTCCCATCTGTTAACGGTACTGGGGAAAAGAATTAGAAAATCAATTTTAAAACCAATTTTCAACCAAAATTTCAGTGTTAGTACTATTAACTTTAAATACAGCTCTGGAAAAAAACAAGAGACCACTGCATTTTTTTCTGAAATCAGCATCTCTACATGTATTACAGCCATTCCATTCCAGCGTCTGTTGAATTCCAACACAAACACAAAGCTGAGCTACTTCAGTTCTTGCACCAGGAGTGGAATAAAGTCACCCAAGAACAATGTGAAAGACTTGTGGAGAGCATGCCAAGACGCATGAAAGCTGTGATTAAAAATCAATCAATCAAACAATATTTATAAAGCACTTTTCATACAAAAATGTAACACAAAGCGCCTTACAGTGGTTAAGGATTAGAAGATTGACTTTTATTGCTCTTACACAGGAGAAGTTGTTTCTACATTTGACCCAGGGACCAACCCAATGATTTTATTATTTAGTCTTGGTCAGGACCTCAGCTGGAGGATTTTACCTGGCGCATGTTTTTGGGTTGGTGGGGAAAACCGGAGTGCCCGGGGGAAACCCACCCAGACACGGGGAGAACATGCAAACTCCACACAGAAAGGCCCGGGCAACCCGAACCTTTTTGCTGTGAAGCATGAGTGCTAGCCACTCAGCCACTGTGCTGCCAGAGGAAGAAACAAAAAAAAACAAAAAACAGATGAACAAACAAAGAGATGCACAAACAAACAAACAAACAAAGAGATGGACAAACAAACAAACAAAAGAACAAACGAAAGACAAGCAAACAAATGACCGAAGTCAATCAAAGGCCAAGCTAAACAGGTGAGCCTTGAGCCCACTCTTAAAAACATGAACGTTCTTTGCAGCCCTGAGGTCCTCCGGCAGGCAGTTCCATAGACGAGGGCCGTCTAAGGGTTATTGCACCAAATATTGATTTCTGAACTCTTCTTAAGTGTAAACATTAGTATTATGTTGTTTTAAAATGAATTTGATCTTGTTTCTTTGCATTGTTTGAGGTCTGAAAACATGTATCTTTTTTGTTATTTTGACCATTTGTCATTTTCTGCAAATAAATGCTCTAAATGATAATATTTTTATTTGGAATTTGGTGGAAATGTTGTCAGTAGTTTATAGACTCAAATAAAAATGTTCCATTTGCCCAAACACAGACCTATAAGTAGTAAAATCAGAAAAACTGATCATTTTGCAGTGGGCTCTTATTTTTTCCAGAGCTGTACTGTATGTTCTTTTTACATATACAAATGATATTGTTTTAAAGTAACAATGTTAACTGACACTTAAATGACACTGAACTGCTGCTTAAATGACACCATTTGAGCTTTATTACGCTACACATTGTGTGTTTTACCTATTATATACAAATATATACAGGTTTACTGTACTTTTGTTACAGGTATATGTGATGTTTTAGTCATGGTGTTTATTGTCTTGTTTATCAGATGTTTTATGTTCACTGTGAGCCTAGGGGGCGCTGCAATCAAAAATCCTGTGTGTGCAACCTGTACATATGTTTGTTGACAATGACAATGAACTTTGAAAGTGACAGTATTGCTTTCAGTTCACATTAAACCAAACAGGTATAAATACGTGTAATCAATTTGCCTACTGTTGTGTCCTTAGGCGAGACCGACTTGTTTATCACCCTTTCATTTCAAACGTGAGCATATTCTGTGCATTGCCAAGCTAATATTGCAAGATTATTTTCATGTTATAAACACGTCTACCAGAGAGCTTTTGTCAAATTTGAATAGAGGATTCAGTTAGTCACCCGAGGCACCATTTAACCACAATGAAACACCAGACAAAACACGAGTCTAATATCTGCTAGGCCTTGGCACTAAAACAACATGTGCAAAACGAGACACCACAAGCTTTCTCACTTCCACCAGTGACGTCAGTTTTGATAAAAATGAAATAATATATGGGAAAATAAAAGTCTGAATTAAATTTTTGTTTATTTCACTTCACACAATTTTTAACTTTTTCGGCTGATCAAAACAACTACTGAAACTGACGTCTGGTGAGGCAATGGAAAGACTGAATGATGAAGCAGTGGATTTAATCGCTTATCTCTGAGCTGGAAATGTGGTACGTTTGAAACCGGAAAAAAATATACATGTATATTTACACTTTTTCTCACGACTACTTCATTTGATGTTGTTTATTTTAGTTGTTTTTTTTTTTTTGCTTTTCCATTTTTATTTTTTGGTGCTTTTGTCTTATTTTTTTGTTCTTTCTTTCTGTTTGTTTATCTAATTTTTTGCAGTGACAATTCTCTCCATCAACACGACAAATTACAAGTCAGATCTGTGGATAAGCGAGCCTGCTTGTAGTAAGAATGCATGTTTTTATGGTACTTTTGAGCAATTAAAACACTTATAATTGATTGAACTTTTTAGACAAGGTAATATCATCTGGTTGTGGACCTTCTACCATATTATATTATACACCTTTAAAGGTCCCATGGCATGAAATTTTCACTTTCTGAGGTTTTTGAACGTTAATGTGAGCTCCCCTACCCTGTTTAGCCCCCCCCCCCATGGTTAAAAGTTGTGAAATGTCTAAACTGAGCATTTGCGATCCTTTTCTGCGTTACAAAAAATCGGAGCTCAAACGGGCGATTTTGAACAAGGCACCTTATTGACGTCAGATCGAAAAAAGAAATGCAAATGCAGTTCCACCCCCGTCTGTCTGAACTCAGCGTCTCTGTAAATCACGCCCAGAGAGTTTGGACTGCGAATGCGCTAGGCAATGCGAAATGCGTTTTTTTATTTGCCTGGAGGCACGTCCGAGTGTTTCTAGGCTCGGAAGTCCTTTATCTGAGTCTCTGGACCTTTGAACAGCAGTGGTTTAATTTTATTTTATGTGGAAATGTGTTTATTTTTCAATGGAACGCTTCAAATCTCTCCCCCGTGCAAAAACAAGGAAATGGATCAGCTGTGGGCTCTGGGCTCTGAGCGGAGAGTTTGGCCACGCCCCCACCCTCTACTATTGGCCATCTCTTTTCTCCTCATTTGCATTCAAGCAACAACGCCCAGAATAAAGAGTTTGAGAGAGATATTTATGACTCTTTGCTATGACTACTGCATATTGTGTACTCTTAACCTTGCCTTGCGCGTACTTGTACTGCACGCTCCTGCTTCTTTAAATACGACACAGGCTGCCCTTGTTGACACTGGGGTTAGGAGTACTACAGACATATTTCTGTGCACTCACACGTCTGGAAACAGCCAGTACACAGTGCGGTTGGTGTGGTTGTGGCCGGTCCTTCCTTCCTCTGTCTAAAATCTGCCCACCACGCACACTTCACCAGCAGTCTTCATAAGGTGTGAAAACCAAACGCTACAGCTACTGTAGATTCACTTTTTTTTGTTTTTGCATTTACCACTTTGTATAATGTATATACATATGGGAGAAGTTGAATATATGATGCAAGATATGTATTTATGAAGCAAAGTTAAACAGCGCTGCAAATTCGTGGCCTTATCTGAATGAGCCTCCAGAGTGCATATTACATTACGTTCTGATCTATATTATAATGCTGTTTCCTCATCACAAACACCCCTGGAGTTGTGTTTTGGTTCATTCACACATGTTTAACGCACAAACCCTGCAGATTTAGGCTGAGTTGTTCTCTCAAACTGACAACATCTTGTTCCACCTTGTTATGTCATGTGGTAATACATGATTACATCTCTGGAAAAAAATAAGAGACCACTGCATTTTTTTTCTGAAATCAGCATCTCTACATGTATTACAGCCATTCCATTCCACCGTCTGTTGAATTCCAACACAAACACAAAGCTGAGCTAAAATGATAAAAAATAAGGGTTATTGCACCAAATATTGATTTCTGAACTCTTCTTAAGTGTAAACATGAGTATTATGTTGTTTTAAAATGAATTTGATTAATCCTGTTTCTTTGCATTGTTTGAGGTCTGAAAACATGTATATTTTTGTTATTTATTTATTTATATCACTTATTTGTTCCGGAAGGGAAATTTGTGCTCAGCACATGACTGCGCCCGGGGACCCATCCCCATGATCTTACTGCTTAGGTTTGGTCAGGACCTAAGCTGGAGGATTTTACCTGTGGAGCATGTTTTGGGTTGATTGGGGAAACCGAAGTGCCCGGAGGAAACCCACCCAGACACAGGGAGAACATGCAAACTCCACACAGAAAGGCCCGGGCGACGTGGGGATTAAACCCGGAACCTTCTTGCTGTGAGGCGAGAAGGTTCCACTCAGCCACCGTGACGACCATTTGTCATTTTCTGCAAATAAATGCTCTAAACCAGAGGTCTTCAACAGGGGGGTCGCGACCCCTAGGGGGGTCGCGGAGGTACTGCAGGGGGGTCGTGAAATCTTTTGATTTCACTTTAAAATAATATAATTTTATATTTTATAGTGGAGCCCGGCCCCGGATAAGCGGAAGAAATGGATGGATGGATGTTTTCAGTTACTTCCCGACAATGGACATACCTGATATCTGTAAAATAAGTATAATAAAATAACAAGTATAACAAGTACAAGTGGAGAAAAGTTAGCCAATAAGCTAAGCTCTATGTTTCAGAAATAGTGCAAATAATAGTTTTAGCATCTATCTTTCTTTTTAAATTTTATTTATATGTACTTATTTTTTTATTTCATTTATTTTATTTTTATTATATTTATTTTTTATTTATATTTTTTATATATATATTTTATTTTTGCATAACCCTTGCAATGTGTCCTGCCTGCACACCTGTGGAAATCTGAGAGCACTACCAAAAATCACACTATTGGTTTTGGCGTTAGTTGTGTTTTTTTCCCTCAGGTCTAACAGGTCTCCCCTTTCCCACAGCCCCAGGTAGTGGCTCTTGGAAAGGCAGAGCCGATCTCTCCGGGCCAGACTCAAACGCAGACTGCTCCGGCGTTAAGCTCCCCTGTGCTTCCTCATAATTTATAGCCCTCATTTGTCTTGCTCAAAGGCTGACGAGCTCCAGTCAGAAGCAGACCAGTGGCTCACCTGACACAGAGATGGATGGGCTGCTGTTATCCTGCTGTTAGTGCGTGGGGATGAGGAAGAGGTAGCGCTTCTTTTCAGGCGTGGGACCAAGTGGATCATTGTTTATAAAGTTGCATAGGACTAAAACAAAGAGACGGTTCTTCTTAGGGATGGGTTATTGCATTTTTATTATTTTTTATTTTATGTATGTTTATGTATTTTAGCATGTTAGTATGTGTGTGTGTGTGTGAGTGTGTGTGTGTGTGTGTGTGTGTTATTGTTTGGGTTGTTTGGTTGTGTTGTGTCGGGCAGCTGTAGGCTGGGTGGGTGGGTGGAAGGAAATGTGGGTTGTTTTTAATCACTGTGTCCCACTCTGTGTTACTTTATTTTTTTTGTATGAAAAGTGCTTTCTTTATAAATAAAGTTTTGTTTTGATTGAATGCAGCCAATACCGTTATCCAATATCGATACTGATATCACTGTAGTGGTCGATATCAACATTTTAAAGGTCCCATGGCATGAAATTTTCACTTTCTGAGGTTTTTGAACGTTAATGTGAGCTCCCCTACCCTGTTTAGGGCCCCCCCATGGCTAAAAGTTGCAAAATGTGTAAACTGAGCAATTGTGGTCCTTTTCCGCGTTTGAAAAAAAGACAGCCCAAACGGGCGATTTTCGACAAGGGAATTTTCTGACGTCACACTCGGGGAAAGGTTTCCACCCCCACCCCCCATCTGGATGCCCATCCAAGCAACATGCCAGAATAAAGTGTTCAGAACCACGTTTCTGAATAGGACTGTCTCCAAGAGGCTCTCTCATGCACTGAGGCTTGATTTTAGAGAAGGATTCATTTACAGTATTATGGAACCACTAAGGCGCCACATCAAAGCATCAAGAAGTACCATGTCATGGGATCTTTAAAATCCCTGTCAAGACCGTGCACAAATTGAAGTAATCTTATGGCAAAGTTCATATTAGAGATAGACCACTGTATATCAGCGTTTGTCCACTGATCCAAAGGTTGGTGGTTTGAGTCCTGTGCTTGACATAAAAAACATCATTGGTTGAGCGGTCAGATCCACTGAGCCACAGGTTGGCGGTATGTTTCCAGCTCCCGTTGTGTCCTTGAGCAAGACACTTAACCCACCTCGCCCCCAGTGTCTGCGTACACTGGTGTGTGAATGGGTGAGTGGTTCCTTGTTGTAAAGCACTTTGGGTGCCTTGAAGTTGGAAAAGCGCTGTATAAAGATGTGACCATTTACCATTAATATCGGGCAGATATCTGCACTTTTTTAGCTATGGGCCTTAAATCTCCTGCGCCGGCCGATATTTTCTTTTGCCCAATACAACACATAGCGTTATGTGGACACTTTTAACTGCTCAAAACATGACTACGTAGCCCTGTTGAAGGTTTGTGGTAAAACGTGACTGTACAAGAATTTAATTAAAATTACATAATTTGGTGAAAATATTAAAAATCAGCCCTACATGTCGGCCCAAAAACATCGACAGATATGTATATGGTCAGTAGAATCTAAACCTGAAGGATCTTTTTGGTTGGTGGGAGACTAGTGGAGCACGCAAACGAAACCTACCCACAAGGAACCAAAAAAGTCAAATAAAACGTGCATCTAGTTACTTTTATGAATCTATAGCATGAACCTTTACCATTTTGGTTTTACATGATGGACTGTGTCTTGCCCATGGACACCGCAACAGTACATGCACTTGCCCTGTACTCCTTTTGGAACATGCAAACATATCACCCATAAACACTACATCACTGTCACCCTAAATTAATTTTAAGAGACGGCCTCTTATTGAAAACATTGGTTAACTATTGTAAAGCTAACAGCTAACCCACTTCAAAGTACCCACGTCACCACCTTTCCTCAGACCAACCGCCCAAACAAACGTCCCCACCACAACATGACCCTAGGCTAGCATCTCTAATCAAATTTGAGTAACCCTGAAAATGTCTCCCTTAAAAAAAGCTCTCTTGAATAGCAAACAGACACAAGGAAACGTTTAAAAAGTATTATCATTTGTCGATCTTCACAGTCGTATTCACATGACAGAGACACGGCGCACACTGGCCGCTCTCAGCTGTGAATGTCAACACTCCACGGCAGGACCGATAAAAATGATGTTTTATGAGCTCAGACTGATTGATAAGGCGCTAGGATGTCATGCAGGATTTTGGCTGAAGCCTGGACAATGTCTGTGTTGGGTAAAAAGTGACTATTTTTAACACTGAGGAAATCGGGGGAAGTGGAAGTAGAAGTAGAAGGGTATGGGTGGAGGATGGAAGTTGTAGAGGAGTAATAATTTAACTTGAAGGAGTAAAAGTTTGCGCTTCACAATATGGTTCCGAAAGGGATTGTAAGGATGAGGTATGCAACCAACCAAAAGTACATTTGTGTCTATTCAATGGCTGTGTTTTGGATGAGATCACAATATTCTGTAGGCCAGTAATATTAAAAACAGATGGAGGATAGTCACTAACAGAAATGCAGCTTTGTCATTGTCACTTTTTTTAGATATGGGAAAGTATAATGTAATCAATAATGGAAAATAGCTCTGAGAAACTTGGGACTGTACTGATACAATACTGGTAGTAGATATAGTAGATACCGGCGCCAGTATTGTTAATGTTGGTGCATCAAATATTATCCTCTAAGTTGATATCCCATTTTGGTCTTTAAATTGGTGTAATAAGATGATGATGAACGTTGGCACAAAGCGTCCCATAATATTAAACTATCGGCACCGTTTTTGAAGATTTTGGTGGGTCGGATATCAGTCCTAACATATCTGTCCAGTCGATATCCCATTTTGGTCTATAAATTGGTGTAATAAGATGATTTTACTGGACAACGTTGGCCCAAAATGTCCCATAATATTATATTGAACTTGTATTTTTACTAACCTGTTTTGCAGTTAAAAACACACCATTTTTTGCCACACGCTGATGTGCATTTTAAGCAAATATATTATATTTTCATGCGCGTCTGCCCTGGTATCAGTTGACGGGACTGTCGACAGAAATTTGGGGGCTCGGCGCAAGAAGACTTACATAAAATATTTTTTTTTTTTTTTTTTTTTTTAATGGTACATGTAAAAAAAACTAACCAAACAAACAAGCAAACAATGGGTCATTTATTTTTTTCAATTCACAAGAATAAAATTGAAATTCTAGCCTCGAATTTATGGATTACCCTTAAATGCGATTGTCTTACTGTTTTATTTCATTATAAATGTCTTAACATTGTTATTAATTCCCCAAATCCCTAATCGCTGTCAAAACTACCTCATTTTTGTTCACGCTATTTTGTCACATGTTTATTTGAGCAACTTGCAGGTTCCATTTAAGCACAATTTCACAAATACAAACTCAAAATACAAACAAATACAAACTTATGTCACATGTCTCTGAAGTTCCTTTTGCTCAAAATGGAGCAGGTGGAAATATAAACCCTGGGGCCCGGGACAACTGACCCCCCGTCTACTGCCCTGTCAGTTGGTAACAGTTACCGGCATATCTAAAGCCAAAGTATTGACAAAACAACCACCACCATTTCAGAAGGTTCAGCACTCTCATTCTCATCTCAGTTAAACCCTGCTCGTAATGCCAAGGAATCTTCAAACATTACGTGAAAGCTTGTGTCACCCTCTGTTGTGGTGGGACGTCTAGGAGCATGCTTCTCGTTAGCGGGGTTAAAATGATCCCACGCACTCACATTCTCATCTCCACAGTAATAAAATGTTTCTGTCTGTGCTCGAGGAAGAGAAGGAGGAGGAGGAAGAGGAGGAGGAGAGGGAGAGAAGAGGATATAAACATGGAAAACACCCAACGTCCAAGGACAGCTCCGCTTTTCTTCTCCTTCCCGTGTGCAACAATGAGGACAGTACGCTTCCCAGAACAGGTAAATATGCAACTGTACAGCTGTTGTTTGGCTGTGGTTGTATTTTTTTTTTTTTTAACAGATACTCCTTCTTCTCACTGTATCACAGGGGTGTCAAACATGCGGCCCAGGGGCTTGATCCGGCCCTCCAAGACCTTTAATCTGGCCCTCGGTTGATTTTCTATTAAAATATTTTAATTATATTTTTTATTTTCTATTAAATTATTGGTATATTGGTAATTTTCTGCACCTTTTCTGCGCAGTTTAGCATAGCAGCGTCTCCAGCGCCTCTGTGCGTGGCCCCTCCCACCAGAGCAGCACAAATGAAGACTCGCCTCTTTCCAAACGCTCTTAAAGGACCATCGTTTTGACGGTGACACCCTCATCAGCAAAATGTCAAAAATGAGAAAAGTGGACGCAGAGTGCAGGATTTTCCAAGAAAAACGGACTAATTCCTATTTGTTCTCGGAGGTGAATGGGAAACCTGTACGCTCGGGGTGTTTGCAACAAGTGGCGGTGCTCAAGGAACATAATCTTAAACGCCACTACGAGACACGGCATTTCGGACAATACAATAACATGAATAAAGAATTAAGACAGAAGATAAACGAATTATTGCTGGGACTGAAGAAACAGCAGTCTGGAATAGATTTGCGTTTCTCTGGACAAATATTGCTATTTTTGAGGTATTTATGCCATGAGTTTTCTGATCCGGCCCCTTTGGGATCAAAGTAGGTTGGATCCGGCCCCAGGACCAAAATGAGTTTGAAACCCCTGCTGTATCATGTCCGAGCTGCCCTGTCTATTTTTAGGATGTCTGCTTCTACTTCAGTTTTCAATCAATTTAATTGATTTCTGATCTGCTCCCTTGCCCCACACCTTTCCTTCTTGTCGCCAAAGAAAAAAACACTGTATGTTACCTCTCCAATTGTTTTTCTGTCATTACATGTTGTGTATAATTGTCGTTGATTTCTATTGCATCTTTTCTACTCTGCATCTCCCAGTCGGCGGCGCGCACATACGCAGCGGCCCCTCCCCTAGCCGCTCTATCACTGTCCTGCCTGGTTAGCGGGGAAACGAAATTTCGAATTACTCTATTTACATGTACATATGGTTTTTCGACAATAAAGCAAACTATGAACTATGAACTAAGAGCACTTTAGTTGTAATTAATAAATAAAATAAAACTAAAGAAATAAATACAGAAATAAAACGCATAAAGCAAATCCTTATCTCTTTTATTAACTTTCTATAAATTGAATGATGTATTTAACTAGTGTTTCTTAAAAGCTGGTAAATCCTCCTGAAGTGTACAGGTTGAGAAAATTATTGAGGATGCAGATGCAGGTATAAAAAGAAATAGGACAGTGAAGTCTTAGGTAAACCAAAATTGAGAACATATATTTTAATTAAAGACAGCTCTGGTCCTGCGCCGTACATCACTGTGACCCTGAGCAGCGGTCAGAGGTCAGAGGTCAGAGTGTGCCCAGCTGAGGTGTGACACTCATTACACTATCCTCTGATCTGTTATAACGTACCTGGGGTTGTGTTTTGTTTCATTCACACATGTTTAATGCACAAGCCCTGCAGATTTAGGTTCTTCTCTCAAACCTAAATCTGCACTGGTGTTGTGACGTCAAGTGGTAATACAAGAAGTGCTCCACTGTGTTTTTCAACTCCATACACTTTCACAAGAATCATTTGGATGATTTCAGTCCTGGAATTGCCAATCTCCACTGAACTAAAGGTAAAATGTAGCTGTTAACGTGAAAACTACCGCTTCATGACATCACAAGGTGGAACAGAGCATTTATTTATATTTTCATAACGTTTTGTGATTAATTTATTCATTTTGATTGTGAACACATCTAAAATTGTTACCCGTAAAAGTAGATTCAACTATACTGTGTTTATTCAGATGTATCAAATGTATATGTACAAATTAGAATAAAATAGAAAACTATATAATAAAATATCAAATACAATATCAAATAAAATATCCAATCACAGCTATAGTTGTAGAGAGTATTATCTAAAGGTGCATTGTGTAACTTTTTTGGTGGAGGGTCCATTTAACGCTTTTCTGCATAGAGATGTTATTGCTTTGTCTGGAATGTTCCACAGTATGACGTTACAACCTTTCTATCTTCATGGAGACCCAACCAGACCACGTTACAGGTCAGATCTGCAGAGAGGCGACCCCTTTCACAGTCAGAATGTTGTTTTTCTTGGTATTTTTGAGCTGTAAAACCACCTGTAATTGACTAAACGTAAAGTAGAGCTGTTTCATGTCATACCGTGGAACATTCCAGGCACAGCGATGACATAAAAACAAGCAGGTGACGGACCCCCAACCAAAAAGTTTGAGCGCTTTTAAGTATGCGCGGCTCGCAGTTCACATAATGACCAGCAAAATGGCCCTCTCAGCCTTCCTTAAGCGCTAACACAGGTGCTCTTATTAAATCTATTGCACACATGGCATGAGACCCTCCGTCTATGAGCTCCTTATTATTATGGGAACACATATTCATAAAACCTAATCCATTTTCCACATCTGGCCCTGCAGCCACCCAGCTCTAGACCAAAACAATACAGGCTTTGATATACAGAACGAGCAACTAAGACAGACCGGTTAGACAACGCGATTCACTGAAACAAATATCGTTAAAGAGATGATTAAGAGTGGACTTCTTGGAGCTTTCTACCGTGTTATAAAGCTGAATCATTACAAACATGTCTGAGGAGGTTTTAGACGTCATTCGAGCCCTGTTTGCGGTTAGCTGTAAGATTCTGTCTGCCTACACAAAAGCGTGATACAAAACAATACACTACAACTTCACAAACCTGATGTGATGTGCAGTAGTTTCAATAGCAGAATGTAAGCTTGTTGATTGTGTTGGGAAAGCGCTCTGAAGGGGGAGTGGCTTAGCGTGAGGAGTAAAGGTAACTTATTAAACATGTTAATACATTTTTTCGGTGATTGCAGCATTTTCAAAACAATAAAAGATAAAGTGGTGATCTAAATATGTTATGAATTAGCAGTTAATACCTCATAGAAGTATAATACTCCCTCTTTAAAGCAGGTGTATCTGATTTTTCCCTTTTGTTTTTCGCAAAATGTGTCTTGCTCAAGAACAGATTATATTATGAAAGCCGCTCTTGAGGTCAAAATAAGTCTGCTGTGTGCTGTCTGCATCTAATTATACAACCTTTTACTGTCCGATAATGAGGAAGTGCACGTTAGTATGCTAGTTGCTGTTAGTAAACGGTTCAATTTTTTCTATACAGTGGTCCCTTGCTCTTTCACGGTTCACTGTTTGCGGCCTCGCTGTTTCGCTGATTTTTTTTTTTTTTTAAATAGTGTAACATTGTGTTCTACGTCCTGATTGGCTAAGAGACTGTAGACCTTTGCCGATTGATAGATGGGGGATGCAAGGGGGACCGGGACTAAACCAGCTCTAGACCAGAACTAAACCAGGTCTAAACCTGGACTGGTTCTGGACTAAACCAGGACTGGACCAGGTCTAGACCTGGACTAAACTGGGACTAGACCAGGTCTAAACCAGGAGTAAATCACCCTGTGCGGCTCTTTGCTGATTTCTTGCGTTCATTTGTGCATGTTCGGTTTGTGGCTCGGGCTGCAAGGACGCGGTCCTGAGGGGGAGGCATGGTCCGGGCGCCGCGGTTCGATCTCGTGCTCGCAGCCCCGGTGTACGCGCGGCCTCGCGCCAGTCGTGCTGCTCTGTCACGGATTTGACCACGATGAGGGGTGCACGTGTCGCGCACTCCTCCAAGGGGTTGGTGCGCGCCGCATCCCGGGACGTGGCAGTACCGTTGGATGAGCGCGGTGCTTCCTGCGGATCCAGTGACTCATGGCTCCGCTCCCCTCGCGCATCCGGCGGGGCCACGCTTCATTATTAATACATTTTGTTGAAAATCTACAAAAGTTTGAGTGTTTAAACGAGAGAGAAATGTGAGAAAACGTTAATTCCAGTGTTTTAAGGCGTTTACAGCCTTAAAACATGTATAATAATTGTAAAATATAAAGTTGTCCTACTTCGCGGATTTCACTCATTACGGGTTATTTCTTGAACCTAACCCCCACGATAAACGAGGGACCACTGTGTAGCGCTTTTCCACCTTCACGGCACTCTTTTACATCAAGGAACCACTCACCATTCACACACACTTTCTTTCATACACCTGTGTACGCAGATACTTGGAATGAGGTCGGATAAGTGTCTTGCCCAAGGACGGAATGTGACGGCGGGGTCTATTCCTGTGTAATTACGATGGCGTAGGCAGAAGGATGTTTTTAACAGTTTAATTAATGAAGTTCCCATAAAGAAAAAAAATTGAAGAGTGCTATATACAAGACAGTGGAACAAAAAAGATATTTACAATATGCACACATAACCACAAAAATCTGCTTCATTAATCATCAGCTCTAGGTTGTTACCTTCCATGTACAAGTCCAGGTCCAAACTGACTGAGGGAGGGAGCTCTTTTATCCACCAAGGCTCCTCCCCCGAGCCAATTAACACAAAAATACTGTTTTTCAACGCTTAAACTCAATTAACAATAATAACAAAAATATAGAAAAATACCTGGAAATACATTTTACAACATGGCCATTTCTCTGCGCCTGTAGCAGAACCAGGAAAAATAATATTGATAATTTACTAATAATTTTGATGATGTCACTGTGTCCTCAGACGCCTGTAGCATATCTATCTGGGCAGTATTTATTACTGTGTAATATCTTGAACTGGATTTTGTAGCATATCCACCTGTTGTTGTGCAATACCTAATTATATCCTGTGGTGCAATACACAGTGCTATAGCTTATTGGCAACATTTAATACACTACAATATGCTAAACTGAGTTCTGTGAAACATCTCCCTCTGCAATGTAGAGACTCAAGTGTGTGTATATATGTGTGTTTATATGGCTGTATGTGTCTATAAATACCTTGCTTTAAAAAACAAATAAAAGTTCTGTCACACTTCAGGCAGAGCACTGGGAGCTGTCCTGAATAAGGTCGAGCTGTACAGGGATCTTGGTTATAAAACATTGTGTTTATCTTGTCTCTGTCCATGTTTAAGTTTATTGTAATTTGACAAAATGTGTTGCAGTTCCTTTTCTTGGCAATACACAAAATGGCCCCCAAACCTGAAGTATATGTGGTGATATGGGAGCCATGTGAAATGCAGACTAAGAGTGACATGGTGATTTATCATCCTTGTATTTTGTTTTTTTGTTTTGTTTTTTTTAATCTAAACTTTCTCACAGGGGTTTTGTGAATAAAATAAGTTAAGCTTTACGGAGTCCAAACACGTTTTGAAAATAAAAGAAGACATTCAAAAATACATTTTGCATGATTTTCAGTCAGTATAAAATGTTATCTCAGAATTAAAAAAATAAATACATATCGATATCGGCTAATATCGGTTATTGGCCATAACAGCAACATTAATATTGGATATCGTATCGGCTAAAATTTTCACATCGGTGCATCCCTATAGATCTATTTTCCACATTTTCAAGACAGTAAAAATCAGATCCAGCACCTTTAATAGCAGCCTTTATAAACTAAAAACATTCAAGTTGCATTAGGATATAGGCAAAACAAAGGAAAATATTGGAAGAGACTATATCTAATAAATCAAACTTTGAGAAACTTACAACTGAGATGGGCGATCGGAGCAAAACTTCAAGCCAGAATCAGGACTTGGAGAGGAAAAAGGTACTTGAAATTGCATGCAAGGAATGACAACTGCATGCCAAGATCAGGATAGAGAGTAGATTGTTCCCTCGCTTAAGAATTTCACTTTTCAATTTGTCTTATAACGTTTGATATATAGTGGAAAAATCCTGGAGCAAACTTAACTGAGCGGAGTTATTTAAGCCGGTCTTTCACAGGGAGAGCTGAAATTACAGGTCCTATATTACACAAAATTGATTCTTGGGAGCGTTAGATCATGTCGTACTGTTCCTTCTCAAAAACATATCCTTTATTATTAGTCCGTCTGCATCTCCAAAGCTCAAAATGCTCTGTCCCACCTTGTGATGTCATGAAGAGGTAGTTTTCAAGTTAAGAGATACTTTTTTTTTTAATCTTTTGTTTGGCAATTCCAAAGCTGGACTCGTTCAAATGATTCTAGTGAAGGTGTGTGCAGTTTAAAAACACAGTAGAGCACTTCTTGTATTACTGCATGACATCACAAGGTGGTTTTCAGTTTGAGGGAGAAGAATATTTTAACACCACGTCAGCCGTTACAGAGAGAGGGGTGACAGTTTTTCAATGTAAAGTCAATTGGAGCCAGAGTCGATGGAACCAGAAGTGCGCCCGTGTTCACTTCCTATTGAGAACACGGCGGTTAGCGGGTTCGCTCATGCAAGTTTATATATAGAGTCTGATATATTGGCTCCACTCCTGAGAGCTGAGTTTTCTGGAAAAAATAAAATAAATTAAAATGAAAATAAAAATAATTGAATAGCAATACATTTTTACCAATTATCATAAAAACACAGACTAAAAACACACAAAAAAAATAAAAATAATAAATTCAGAAAATTCCCCAACTTCCCCTCACCACAATTAAAATAAGGAAAAAAATAAATAAATAAATAAAATAATAATAATAATAATAATAATAATAATAATAATAATAATAATAATAATAAAATAATAATAATAATAATAATAATAATAATAGTAAATCCAGAAAATTCCCCAACTTCCACTTGCCACATTTAAAAATGTAAAAAAAATATATATATATATATATAATCTCCCTGCAGGCCTGATTTACGTGTGTGTTGAAAAGTGAAGTGTGCGCTGAGACGGTTTAAGTGTAGCTTTTCTTCGGGGTGACTGTGCGACTGCCCACAGAGGAGAACGCATACCCAGCATTCCACGGGGCGACCCCGCCATCCAGCCACGCTAACCTCACCCTGAGCTCTGACTCCGGCTACAAACACGTCTGTGTGCAAGGCAATCCAGTGCAATAGAAAATACTGTAATACTGAAATGAAAAAAAGAAAAGATTAATGAAACTGGAATTTACACCGGCCGACAAAACAGTTTCAAAAAAGTTTCATATGTAACTTTTCTAGTGGAAAGCTTCCTGTTTTTTTTTTTTTTTTTTTTTTTTTTCATGGGTATGTTTTGGTGCATATTTAAAGCCACAGTAAGTAATGTTTTTCTTTTTCTTTTTATTGCTCTGAATTCAAAAGAAAAAAACACACACTGATACTATGTGTGGGCTTGCATTTCCACAAACCTGACTCATATTGCACCAGGAAGAAGGGCCGCCTCGTGCTTGTTTCCATGGAAATATTATTACTTCAGCTGAAGAATGTTCCAAAGTATGGTTTTAACTATTTCCATGGAGTAAAGCAGATGATGTAACACGCAGTTACGCAGTATGGCATTAAATTTCTTGTATCTCCATGGAAACAGCAGCTAATGCCTTCAGGCCAAGTTACTGTTACATCTGTGGAGAGGCGAAGAGTGTTTATTTATTGATTTTCATTTATTAAGTTATTTTTTCAGTGATAAAAATCCATGGAATTGAATAAACCCAAGATAAATAAGCTGGAGACAGAAAAGTTACATAGTGCACCTTTAAGTAGAGCATTCTTGAGCAAATGCGGTTAATAATTTTATTTATTAATATAAAATAGCATTAAAAATAGATGACAGGAAGTATATTTATGTAATTAAACTTTCAAACTCAAATATACTGTTACATTAAGTGGTTGATCAGTAGCACAACGACAGAACAGGAAAGCTCGAAAACCACAGACCACATCCGGTGTTCAGTGTCAACCTCATCTTGCCTCTGTTGTACAACCATACGGTCGCTATGGTAACCACTACCATACAATAACTCCACAATAACGCCTAATTTGGACCTATAGGTAATTAAAGCAGCCATTTTCCCATTGTAAAAGTCCATTCTACAACGTGAAAAGGACTCGTGGACAAAGATCCAAGGACACTCTCGATTGCAATGGTCATTTCAATTGATAATCTGTAAAAGAAAAAAAAACAAATCTACTTTTTTTTTTAAAAATGTATTAAGACATTTTTTTTCTATGCAAGCTCAGATTCTATCCAACGTTCGCAAAGGTTGGTGGTTCAAAAGCAGTTGCTGTATTTTGCGTATTGCTTTGGCAAAACAATCCAATGGGCCTAAATACTTTTTTTTTGCATGAATACAAGTTATTTCATATTTTACACCTTAAAATACAGTAAGGAATGGACAAGCTAGTGAAGCATTCAAGTATGGACTTTAAAAACACAAAGAAGCCCCTCTTGGATGAACATCTAATGAAATGGGTGAAACCAAGTGTTATAGAAATCTTTTTTTTTTCCAGCTAATAACTGATATTTCTCTAACGCCAAAATTTACCCAAATCAGCATCATATTTTTTTCATTTTCCCTCCATCCATCCATTTTCTTCTGCTTATCCTTATCCTTATCCTTATGCGGGGGCAACAGTCTAAGCAGGGACTCCCAGACTTCCTTCACCCCGGACACCCCAGCTCGTCCAGAGGTACCCCAAGGTGTTCCCAGGCAAGCCGGGAGACATAGTCCCTCCAGCGTGTCCTGGGTCTTCCCCGGGGCCTCCTCCCGGTGGGACATGCCCGGAACACCTCCCGAGGGAGGCGTCCAGGAGGCATCGCATCTGTTCTGGATGTTTCATTTAATCTCTAGTCTATGTTTTTGCCTAAAAAGTTACATGTTGGAGCTTTAACTCATCTGTTTAAAAAGACACATGATGCGCTAAGGACAACATACTGTAGGTACATAAAGATTTCTTCCAATATCAGACTGAAATTGTCACTTATTGTCGCTACCGATATTTGCACTGATATTTTTTCCATCCTTAAAGATCCTATATTATGCACATTTGATTCTAATGAGCCTTAAACCGTGTTATAGTGTTGCTACTTCCTCAAAAACATGGCTAAAGTTGTGTTTCGGTTCATTCATGTTTAAGCACTCCTTTACTATTAGTGTGTTTACATCTCCAAAGCTCAAAATGTTCCACCTTGTGATGTGATGAAGAGGTAGTTTTCAAGTAAACATCTACTTTTACCTTTAGTTAGATCGCTAATTCCAGGAAACAGCATTTTAACAGATCAGAAAATCGCTTAATATGAGCCCTTTAAGAGTTCATACGGTATTTCAAACAGCTTCATTTTATTGCTGGGAATTTAAATGTTATACTTAAAGCTCTACACCCCTTCCACTTGACTGAAACTGCTCCCACAACAAAATGAAAACTTATAAATATTAGAACTGGAGAAGTCAAACAGTTGGACGCCAGCGTGGGGGCTATTCAATGAAAAAAAAGGGGGTCATACTAGCTAACAAGTGTGAAACGGCCCAATAAAACGATAGAAAGAGCGCTCAGAGACCGTCGGAGAGAGAGGGAGAAAAAGGGAGACGGACGAAACTAGGTCAAGTCACATGACTGAATAAAGGAAGGATTAGATATCCTACAGCGCATGGTCATTTATTACATTTACACACATTCAGAGATTCTTTTAAACTATTTATTTAGTGTCTGGAGGGTAGAAACGCGTCTTTTGAGCTCTCATTTAAAAACAAATTTTAAAAAAAGTCAAAAATGAATCTCACGATATCACTATCGAAATTGCAATTTGAGTTGGTGCAGTTATCAAATTTCTATTTCTGTTACGCCTGTAGTTTACGCCTCTATACAAACAGGTAAACGATACTGATACTTTGGCTGTAAGTATCTGCCAATACCTGATATTAACCGATACCAGTGTAGGGACGGTTAATGGCATTTTTCCCCCAAAACGAAGTTAACTTATTACAAAATAGACCCAGTTATGTTGTGTAATTGTTATTTATCTTGCAGGTTAAAGCTCAAACGTACACCAGCAAGTAAAAAGTCTTATTACACCAAAAACAGGATATTATCAGTCAAATTTCCTGAATCCTTGTAGTAAAAAGCATACGATTGTTGTATTAGTTTATCAGTTAACACTCCTGGAGTTGTTTGTAATGTGCACTCTTATTATAGAATTAGAATCTTACGTTTTAAACATCACAATCACGAATTTGAATAGGAAAAATCAGAAAAAAATCACAATCCCAAATATATTTTTTTCCCTGTTTCAAACCATTTCCTCAGAGGCAGAAGAAGAGAGAAGGGAGACAGAGTGGAAGTGATCAGCGGAAACTGGACTGAGCCTTTGTGTGGAGCTAATGGCCCTCACACATGCTCCATTATCTGGTGTGAAGAGGAGACCACCACAGGACTCAGGGGCCGGACGGAAGACCAGCAAAGACGTACAGCGGAGAGCTAGTGTAAACTCCATTTTTAAACTACGGGAAAGCTTGATACAGATTCATACAATGGCGATTAAAAGATGGATCATGACTAAAACTATCCAGGAAATGTCGAAACTTTGCCCTATGTATGTGATTGCTCTAATGTGTAGCTCGTTTATATACTTGTTTCAGTAGCATATCAATTAGTATATGGGTTTGAATATTTTTAATGATACGAGAATACCGTTGCATATCTTTTCTAAACACTAAATACTGTTTTATAATTTTACATGTAATTCATTTATAGTGAGAATGAATGACTGTGGCTGTTGCTTAACCGAATCCTACAGGTGGTCTAAGGGTACAACAACTGTATGCACTGGTTGAAGTTGGGATTAAACCGTCAACCTCAGGGTTTGTGGGCACTGCTACAACATTTAACCATAACGTCTTTATTTGGTCTCACACACAATGACACACAGTGACACATGGGAGAAATTTGACTTCTGCATTTGACCCATCCTTTTCAGGAGCAGTGAGCAGCCATCTTTCGGCGTTCGGGGGGCAGTACCGTGAAGGGTCTTGCCCAAGGACCCACACTGGTTTGCTCATTGCCGGGGGGGGATTTGAACCCACATCCTGCCGGGGAAAGTCAGTGACTTACCAGCTGAGCTAACCAGCCTTATGTGATAGCGATATTATCAATAAAAAACACGAGCACTGCAGTAATTTAGGTCCAGATGAAGAAATAAGTTGCACACAATTTATGGGGACATTACACTATTACGCACTACTACTCAACTGGACTAAAGTTTAAACGCTCTACCGTAGAGTGGTAGAGCATTTGTCTAATGATCCAGGGGTTGGCGGTTTGTATCCCGCTCTTGACGGGTTGACCGTGTGCGATACCAGCTCCCACAGCCGAGTGCTGCCGTTGTGTCCTTGGGCAAGACACTTAACCCCACCTCGCCCCCAGTGTCTGCGGACACTGGTAGCCCCCATGATAGAAGTCATCAAGGCTGGTTGTGACGTGGGCCGTCCTCCTGTGGACCCACCACCCGCGGGAGGATTCATTGGGGCTGGTGCACTGAGATCTGAGTGGCAGATCTGCTTGGACTGCTGCCCCCGTGACCCAGAAATGGAGAAGCAGAAGAAGATGGATGGATGGATGGACAAAAGTTTATTTGGTCGAATACGTTTCGCAGCCCATCCAAGCTGCTTCTTCAGTTCTGGTCAGATGCTGGTGGACACTGCCTATATCTGCCTGAAGGGAGGAGCTAACTACAATAAAATTACTATGAATCCATCACATCTACTTGTTTACAGTTTCTGTTAGTTAGGTAAGCCTATTAAATATGCAGTGGGAGTGGAGTGTGGGGTCTAGTTAGCAGAACCATTCAGGGCCATAATGGGTGTTTTCACACCTCTGGATCTGACCTGCTGCCCTATTGTTTTCTTAGTTTGTTTTGATTTAGGTTTGAGGATAGAGTTATAGATGGGAGACAAATGATGTCTGAGACCTCCATTTATGTTCAAGGAAGGATTAACTCCCCTCTTAAACCAGTTCTTTTTCCTGGCTAAGATCTGTACCTCACTGTCCTCAAAGGAGTGGCCCGTGGCTTCTAGGTGGAGATGTACAGCAGATGAAGGTCCACTCTGGCTCTCTCGTCTGTGTTGGTACATCCTCTTGTGAAGTGGCTGTTTTGTTTCTCCAGTGTAGCGCTCACTGCAGTCTTCACTACACTGAATGGAGTAAACCACATTGCTTTGTTTGTGGCTTGGTGTTTTGTCCTTTGGGTGGACCAGTTTCTATCTTAAAGTGTTTGTGGGTTTGAAATAGACTGGGATTTCATGTTGTCTGAAAATCCTCTAGATTTTCAGAGACACCGGCCAGGTAAGGAATGGTTACACCCTTTCTCCTGGGTTCTTGTCGAAATATTGTTGATTTAAAATTACGAATGACTGAACAATAAAACAAACAAATGCCAAATTAGAAACACAACTGTCCACACACCAAAGATATGCAAACAGGTTCATTTCTAATCTAACCTTCCTTTATACGCGAGCGAGTCTCAGTGAATGTGAGCCTGAATTAATTACCACTAATGACAATGCAAGCTGATGAAGACAAAATATTGCGTTTTTAATTGTATTTTGTTAAAAAGTGTAGCTCAAAATTGCTCTATAAAGCTGCTATAATAGAAAAGAAACATAATGCAAACAAATAAAAAGTCAAAGCCTCTTGTCTTTTACTAACTTTCTAACTCCAGTTTTAACAAATCAAAGCTGACGTACTATCCGCAAGCAATGACAGAAGCGTGGGTCAAAGTTTGGATCACGGCAAGGCTACCCTCCACCCCCTCAAACTTCTCTGTGGTCACTGACACAGGGAGCAATTAGTGCCAATCAGGCCTAGATTCAGGGCTAAGCTGGCCATAAGCTCAGGCAATCCCCCCGAGTATCCAAATACCGCTCATTCATCTCACCGAGGCCGGAACGTGGGCCAGACGACCACATGGGGATCAGGAGCAGAGCGGGGACAAAAGCTGTGCATACAAGACCGAAACTACACGTACTACGATCAAGATATTAATGTAGTATCTTCTGTTTTAGTGGTTACAAGAAATCAGAGCTGTATATACAACTCTAAGTATGCATGAAAGTTTATAAAAAGTTATTTATAATGGTGGAAAAAAGTGCGGAAATATGTCCTGATACTACGCAGAATTGACTCTTGTGAGTTTTAAGCCATGAATCTCATCAAAAACATACCTGGAGTTGTTTTGTTTCATTCACACATTTGAGTAATCCTTTATTATTATTCTGTCTGCATCTCCAAAGCTCAAAATGCTCCGTTCCACCTTGTGATGTCATGACGTGGTAGCTTTCAACAGCTACTTTTTACCTTTAGTTCTGTAGCGAGTGACAATTCAAGGGCTAAAACGATCCACATGATTCTAGTGAAGGTGTATGTAGTTTAACAACACAGAGGAGCACATCTTGTACTTTTGAAATTAAACAAAACACAACTGCAGGTATGTTTTTGATTAGGAAACATTATAGCATAGATTAGAGAATAATGCTACAATAATTTAGATAACTTCAGCCCAGGAATTGCCAATCACTATGAAACCAAACGGTAAAAGCAGCTGTTAACTTGAAAACTACCTCTTCAAAGTTCAAAGGTTTTTTTTTGTTTTGGTTTTTTTTTGCTTAATGAAACCAGCATGAATCAAACAAAACGCATCTCCAGGAATGTATTTGATGAGGATATTATTATAAAATCATTATACAATCTTAAAAGCTCAAAAGTCTACTTTATGTGTCCTTAAACTTAAAGATCCCATGACATGGTACTTCTTGATGCTTTTATATGGTGCCTTAATGGTTCCCTAATACTGTAAATGAATCCTTCTTCAAAATCAACACTCAGTGCATGAGAAAGACACATACCACAGACATGGTAAAAAATATCTCTCTGAACACCTCATTATGGGCGTTGTTGCTTGAATGCAAATGAGAAGGACACAGATAGGTTAGAGCAGCGGGTGGGGGTGGGGTGGGGGGGGGGGTGGGAGAAGCGCCGCTGTTTCCTGGATTAGCTCTGCGCTTTGCGCTGTCTCCCACTTCCGCGTTTTATGCACGAAGGAAGAAAGGAGAGCCGTTTCAATGAAAAACTGCATTTTCGATGTGACGTCAGAAAGTTTCCTTGTTCAGAATCGCCCGTTTGAGCTGTGTTTTTTTCAAACGCAGAAAAGGCTCAGTTTAGACATTTCGCAACTTTTAGCCATGGGGGGGGGGCCCTAAACAGGGTAGGGGAGCTCACATTAACGTTCAAAAACCTCAGAAAGTGAAAATTTCATGCCATGGGACCTTTAAAATGATTAGGGTAAATAATAAGCATTGGTTTAAAAGTTCAAAGTTGGCTTTATTGTCAAAAACCATATGTACAGGTTGCACACACAGGATTTGAAATTGCAGCGCCCCCTAGGCCCACAGTGAACATAAAACATCATGACTAAAACATCACATATACTCGTAGCAAAAGTACAGTAAACTTGTATATAATACAAATAGGTAAAACACACAATGTGTAACGTAATAAAGCTCAAATGGTGTCATTTAAGCATCAGTGTCATTTAAGTGACATTTAAGCAGCAGTGTCAGTGTCATTTAAGTGTAATTTAAGCAACAGTGTCGGTCATTTAAGCAGCAGTGTCAGTGTCCTTTACGTGTCATTTAAGCGCGTGTCAGTATCCATTAAGTGACATTTAAGCAGCAGTGTCAGTGTCATTTAAGCAGTGGTGTCGGTGTCCTTTAAGTGTAATTTAAGCAGCAGTGTCAGGGTCCTTTAAGTGTAATTTAAGCAGTGGTGTCAGTGTCCTTTAAGTGTTATTTAAGCGCAGTGTCAGTATCCTTTAAGTGTCATTTAAGCAGCAGTGTCAGTGTCATTTAAGCAGTGGTGTCGGTGTCCTTTAAGTGTCATTTAAGCACCAGTGTCAGTGTCATTTAAGTGTCATTTAAGCAGTGGTGTCGGTGTCCTTTGTCATTTAAGCAGCAGTGTCAGTGTAATTTAAGTGTCATTTAAGCAGTAGTGTCTGTCATTTAAACAGCAGTGTCAGTGTCCTTTAAGTGTCATTTAAGCAGCGGTGTCAGTGTCCTTTAAGTGTTATTTAAGCAGCGGTGTCAGTGTCCTTTAAGTGTTATTTAAGCAGCGGTGTCAGTGTCCTTTAAGTGTCATTTAAGCAGCAGTGTAAGTGTCCTTGAAGTGTAATTTAAGCAGCGGTGTAAGTGTCACTTAAGTGACACTTAAATGACATCACAAGGTGGAACAGAGCATTTTGAGCTTTGGAGATGTAGACAGACATAATAATAAAGGGTACTCAAGCATGTGTGAGTGAAACAAAACAAAACACAACTCCAGGTATTTTTTTTTTGAGTGTTTGATGAGGCAACAACATTACAACATGGCTAAAATGTCACAGGACATAACGTAATATAGGACTTTTAAAACTACATAGACGATAGCAATACTACAAATGTTTTATCTAAGCTCAAATCTCCACTTCACTCATATCTCTGTTACATGAATGTCACTGCGTATTATTCCGTTCTAAAGTTCAAAGTTCAGCGGGGCCGGGCAGTGCAGGCAGTTCACATGTATACTATATATGTGCAGTAGACAGGGCAGGAGGATTAGAGTAACTCGCCACTGAAGCGCTCTGTCCTGGCATGACCGGAACATGTGTGCGGAACATATCCTAGCGGCAGGGGGATGAGTCATTTTCCATACACAGACCTGCATAAACACGGTACATAACAACCCCAATGCATTATGGATGTTTGCGCAAGTACGTTAATAGCGTAGCCGAGGCGCGTTGGTTTAAGACTGATAATGTTGTTGAGTTCAAGTGGGGGATTAATTAATGGCAGTAACTGTAAATACAAAAGGGTTATTATGTGTCATTAAAGGCGCTGTATCTGATTAAAAATATTTAAAAAAGTGACAATAAAAGTAGATCCTTTGGACCATGGTTTGCAGTCGTCCAAATGTTATTCCTCGTTTACCTTATGCTTTCCGAATATCCTTTTTATTCACCGCGATGAGTTTTTAAGCGTGTTTCACAACTTTCAGAGGCCAGAGCATTCTTTTGCTAACAACAGCTAGCATGCTAACAGCACACTTCCTGACTCCCCGAGGATAAAACTCTTTATAATTAGATGCAGACAGCACGCGGCGTTCCGAGCATCCTTTCTATTTACCGCAATGAGTTTTTAAGAGTTTCACAACTTCCAGAGGCCAGAGAGAAGTTTAGCAGTCATGGGAGTGATAACAACCACTACAATGCTAACCGCACACATCCTGATTCTTGGAGGATAATAATATACTTTATAATTATATGCATACAAGCAGCACACGGCATTCTGACAATTCGTTTTTTTTTTAAGTGCGTGTCACAACTTTCAAAAGCCAGAGAGGAGTTTCGCTGTCACAGTACAGCTAACAACAGCTAGCATGCTAACACTGCACTTTCTCGACATGCTAACACTGCACTTCCTGAAATGCTAACATTGCACTTCCTTCCGCGCAGACAGCACGTAGCATTCCGAGCAATCTTATTATTTACCGTTTTTTTAGCTGTCATTAGAGGGATAACAACAACTACAAAGCTAACCGCACACATCCTGATTCTTGGAGGGTAATATACTTTATAATTATATGCAGACAAGCAGCACACAGCATTCTGACCGTTCTAATTATTCGCTGCAATTTTAATTTTTTTTTAAGTGCGTCTCACAACATGTCACAAAAGCCAGAGAGGAGTTTCACTGTCACAGTACAGCTAACAACAGCTAGCATGCTAACACTGCACTTCCTTCTGCGCAGACAGCACGCAGCATTCCGAGCAATCTTATTATTTACAGTTTTTTTAGCTGTCACGGGAGGGCTAACATGATTTTTACATGACAAAGATCTGCCTTTTTCTTTTCTTGCAGTTCTTTTAAGTAGGCCTATACCCGTTGTGTCCTTGAGCAAGACATTTAACCCAAGCTGATCTCAGTGGCAGAGATACAGAGAGAAAACTGTACATTTCCCTTTCATTTTACCGTCTTTGTTTTGACACAAGTACAGTTGGAGCAGACAGTTTGTTCTTTTCCGATCTATACCGCAAAGAACATTTCTCTGCGTGTATTCATTTGGCCTCTGCACTCCCCGTGCTGTATGCGCTCCGACTACGGCAGCCTTCACCTCCTAATGTTTTTACTGCGTAGAAATGGGACTGCTCAAGCTTTTTATAATGAAAATGTCCATTATAAGCAGACACAAACCTGAACACTCCACTCAGAAAAACAATTTTGTTTTATCCAGGACAAACAAATTATCAGATTTTCTGTTTTCTTTTTTTTTGTTTACGCTTGATGCCCTTTCTGCCATGAGTAATGTAACAGATACACGATAGGTAAGATTTGAACTAGGTACCCAATGATCAGACGGCAAGCACAATGACTGCACCACTGTCAGCTATACCCAAAGAATTGACAAAAAGCAACCTTTTTGTAGATTTTTTAAATAATAATTTTCTTGTTTATTTAGTTTTTTATGGTCATGAGCTTTGGGTAATAACCGAAAGGACAAGATCGCAGATACGAGAGGTCAAAATGAGTTCCCTCCGCAGAGTGGCTGGGCGCCCGCTAGAAATAGGGTGAGGAGCTCAGTCACACGGGAGGAACTCGGGAGTAGAGCCGCTGCTCCTCCACGTGGAGAGGAGCAGCTGAGGTGGCTCGGGCATCTGTTCTGGATGCTTCCTTCGGGGTGTCCATGGAAGACCCACGACACGCTGGAGGGACTATGCCTACCTGATTTTTATGTCACCTTTAACGTTGTTCAGCACTTTGGTAAGCTTTGGCTGTTTTAAATGTGCTATATAAATAAAATTGATTGATTGATTGATTGATTGATGCCTCTCGGCTGGACTGGGAACGCCTTGGGGTCCCCCCGGAGGAGCTGGGTGAAGGAAGTCTGGGAGTCCCTGCTTAGACTGTTGCCCTCGCGACCCGGCCCCGGATAAGCGGAAGAAAATGGATGGATGGAATTATTTTTTTGTCTCTTACTGGTCTACACCTCCCTTGCTAAGTCACTCCCTCTTCAGAGCAACTTGCAAATGAAACTACAGTCATACCTCACCTTACGAAATTAATTCGTTCCAGAAGTTGTTTCGTAACGTGATTTTTTTCTTAAGTAGAGTCGCAATGTAAAAGGCCTGATTCGTTCCAAGGCCCCCAATACCCCCCCTTACAAGTATATTTACGTTATTTACGAAGCCGAGCGCGCATTATTTGAATTTTTGAGATTTCGCGTTTCGTAACTTGAATTTTCTTTCGTATTCAGAGACGAAAATTTTACGTAAAGGCATGTCGTAACTTGGATTATTCATTATTTGGGTCTTTCGTAAGGTGAGGTATGACTATACTACAATACTACTCTATTGTTTTGTATCATGCAAAAAAACAACTGGATTTGTGTTTTGTTTCATACACGTTTGTTCTTTATCATTCATCTGTTCCACCTTGTGATTTACATGTACTATTATTGCTGCTATTAGTACTTCTTGACTATTTTAGCGAGTCAACGGTTCTTCTGATCCTAAGCATTTCATTGCATTGTTGACCTTTGCTGATCCTGCATATGACAAATAAACAATCTTGAATCTTGAAAAAAATCTTGATGTCACGAAGCGGTATTTTTTAAGTTAACAGCTCCTTTTCAGCTTTGTTTCAGCAGAGATTCTCAATTCCAGGGCTGAAATCATCCAGTGAAAGTGTTTGGAGCTTAAATACACAGTATCACCACACGACATCACAAGGTGGAACAAAGTGTTTTCAGTTTGAGAGAAGAACTCAGCCTAAACATGCAGGATTTGTGTGTTAAAAACATGTGCGAATGAAACAAAACACAACTCCAGGTGTGTGTTTGTGATGAGGAAACGACATTAGAACATACAGTAGATCAGGAAAAAGTGAGCGCTTTAATTTAAAATAAAAAAAAGTTGTGTTAAATTTGATGTTTATTTGTAGAATCTAAATATTTATCCCGTTTATCCAACACGGTGATACAAATGAAGTGTGTGATTACAGATACTCAGGCTGCGTCACATGGACTCGGCATGTTTCCTATACGACTGTGACTGAGAGCATCCATCCAGAAACATGTAGGCCAACTGCACGGCAACGAGAACGAGGGAGGACCAGGGAGGGACGAGTGAAAGAGAGATAGAGCGAGAGAGAGGATGAGAGCAGAGAGGAAGAGAGTATAGGGAAGGGGAGAAAGAGGACATGAGGAAAAATAAAGAGGGATAGAGAGAAAAGGTAAGGGGGCAGAGTGAAGGAGAAAAGAGAGAAGGTGAGGGATAAAGAGGGAAAAGAGGGAGAAGGAGGGTGTAAAGGAGTGAGAGAGGATGAGAGCAGAGAGGAAGAGAGTATAGGGAAGGGGAGAAAGAGCACATGAGGAAAAAAAAAGAGGGAGAGAGAGAAAAGGTGAGGGGGGCAGAGTGAAGGAGAAAAGAGAGAGGGAGAGGGAAAAGGAGGGAAAAGGAGGGTGTAAAAGAGTGAGAGAGGATGAGCGCAGAGAGGAAGAGAGAGAATAGGAGAGGGGAGAAAAAGGGCATGAGAAAAATAAAGAGTGATGGAGAGAAAAGGTGAGAGAGAGAGGAGGAAAAACAGAGTGAAGGAGAAAAGAGATAGGGAGGAGAGAGAGAGGGAAGGAGAGAGGAGGAGGGTGTAAAAGCAAAAGAGAGGATGAGAGCAGAGAAGAAGAAAGAGTATAGGAAAGAGGAGAAAAGGGGCATGAGAAAAATAGAGGGATGAGAGAAAATGTAAGGGGGGCAGAGTGAAGGAGAAACGAGAGAGGGCGAGGGATAAGGAGGGAAGATAGAGAGAGAAATAGAGAGGAGGAGGGTGTAAAAGAGTGAGAGAGGATGAGTGCAGAGAGGAAGAGAGGGTATAGGAAAGGGGAGAAAAGGGGCATGAGAAAAATAGAGGGATAGAGAGAAAAGGTGAGAGAGAGGAGGGGAAACAGACTGAAAGAGAAAAGAGAGAGGGTGAGGGATAGGGAGGAAAGAGGGAAGGAAAGGAGGAGGGTGTAAGAGAGAGAGAGAGTATAGGGAAGGGGAGAAAGAGGGCATGAGGAAAAATAAAGAGGGATAGAGAGAAAAGGTGATAAAGAGAGAAGGGGGGCAGAGTGAAGGAGAAAAGAGAGGTTGAGGGATAGGGAGGAAAGAGAGAGAGAAGGAGAGAGGAGAAGGGTGTAAAAGAGAAAGAGAGGATGAGCGCAGAGAGGAAGAGAGAGTATAGGAAAGGGGAGAAAAAGGGCATGAGGAAAAATAAAGAGGGATGGAGAGAAAAGGTGAGAGAGAAGGGGGCAGAGTGAAGGAGGAAAGAGAGAGGGCGAGGGATAAGAAGGGAAGACAGAGAGAAGGAGAGGAAGAGAGTGTAAAAGAGAGAGAGAGGAAGAGAGAGTATAGGGAAGGGGAGAAAGAGGGCATGAGAAAAATAAAGAGTGATGGAGAGAAAAGGTGAAAGAGGAGGGGAAACAGACTAAAGGAGAAAAGAGAGAAGGTGAGGAAAAATAAAGAGGGATGGAGAGAAAAGGTGAGAGAGAGGAGGGGAAACAGGCTGAAGGAGAAAAGAGAGAAGGTGAGGGATAGGGAGGAGAGAGGGAAGGAGAGAGGAGGAGGGTGTAAAAGAGAAAGAGAGGAAGAGAGCATATGGGGAAGGGGAGAAAGAGGGCATGAGAAAAATAAAGAGGAACAGAGAGAAAAGGTGAGAAGAGGGGCAGAGTGAAGGAGAAAAGAGAAAGGGTGAGGGATAGGGAGGAAAGAGAGAGAGAAGGAAAGGAGGGTGTAAAAGAGAGGGGTTCAAAGAGAGAGGGAGAGAGGGGTGAGAGAGAAAGAGGGAGGGCTAAGAGAGAGGAGGAACAAGGTGAGAGAGGGCATAAGGAAAGTAAGAAGGGATAGAGATAATGAGGAAATGGAAAGAGAGAAAGAGAGAGAGCAGGATGGAGAGATAGAGACAGAGAGAGAAGAGTAAATAGAGGGAGAGAGAGAGCAGGATGAAGAGATGGAGATTGAGAGAAGAGGGGAAATAGGGAGAGTGCAGGAGGGAGAGATAGAGACAAAGAGAGAAAGTGAGGTAGCAGGATGAAGAGATAGAGGCAGAGAGAGGAGAGGAAAGAGAGGAAGAGAGAGAGCAGAATGAAGAGATAAAGGCAGAGAGAGGAGAGGAAACAGAGGAAGAGAGAGAGAGCAGGAGGGAGAGATAGAGAGAGGAAAGGAAACAGAGAGAAGGTGCGAGAGCAGAATGAAGAGATAAAGGCAGAGAGAGGAGAGGAAACAGAGGAAGAGAGAGAGAGCAGAAGGGAGGGAAAGATAGAGAGGAGAGGAAACAGAGGGATAGAGAGAAAAGGAGGAAGAGATAGAGGAGGAGAAAAAAGAAAGGGGGGAGGAAGGGTAAGAGAAAAAGCAGGAGGGAGAACTACAGACAGAGAGAGGAAATGGGAGAGAGAGAGAGAGAGCAGAGAGAGATAGACAGAGGAGAGGAAAAAGAGAAAGCAGAGAGAGACAGAGATAGAGGAGAGGAAAAAGAGGAGAAAACAGCATCAGCTCATGTGGTTGGTGAAACAGATCTGATTGTGTGAGTGGAGTGGACAGCTGCAGTTTCCCCTCAGGTAAAAACAAGAAAAATAGAGCGGCTCCTTTCAGAAGCACTCTGTGTACAAGTACAGCAGTATGTGAAAGTACACACTGAGTACACAGTGAATTTGAGTACATAGTATTAGTATTTGAAAGAAAAACTGAGGCCTGCTGTGGAGAGGCGGCCCCGCACACAGTCTGAATGTTTTTATAGGTATTTTTGAGCAAGTTACTAGATGAAGTATATTAAAAAATATAAAATATTTAGCAATGTAAAAAAAAAACTACACCAAAGTTTTTTTGTATGTAAGAAAAACAAATCTAAGCTAAAAAAATAATCTCCATTTTTACTCATAAAATCAAATGTTTTTTATATCAAATATTTTCTGAAAAATGTGCATTCTCTATGTTTTTGTGTTTTTTTTTGCCAATTATTTACACTTATGTTTAGTTATTTATTTATTTTTAAAAAAAGGAAATGTATTTTTTTAATCCTTATATTGATCGATCTTGATTTTGATCCGATTTTTTTCTTTTCAAAAACATAATAAAAATGACTTTCAGTATGCAGCGTATGGTCATTTAACACGAAACGTAGCCTAATTAAAGAAAAAATAAAAATCCAACCTGTCTACTTTACCTCTTTAACATTCTTTTGATCCATTTCATTTCATATTTCCATACTAGTATATTTCAAACACCAACCGAGCTTCCTAACTACCCCGCTACCCCACCTCCATCACCATCCATCAGCCTTTCTAAACTCCTTTCCTCCCCCTCTGCCCCACATCTCCATCGCCCTAATTGAAACTGTCTCGTTCTCCACCTCTGCCCCTCTCCTCGGCTCTCAAACCCCCTTCTGGATCTCTCTGGGGGGGTACCATCCGCAGACGTAAGCCCGTCCACAGCCTGGCCCTATCCCGCAACCCTTTTGATCATCGCCGTTAGTGCATTAGCATGTAGCATTGGCGTAAGCTACCTGCCACTCCGCCGTGCCCATGCAGGTATGCGCTAGTGAACAGACGGCGAGGCGAGTTAGGAGGGGGGGGTGGTCGGAATTTTAATGTCCGCCGATGGAGTGATGATGAGAGAGGGGAAAAAGAAAAGAATATGAAAAAAAACGTGGGATGTTATTGCGTGGTGGACAAAAGCGGCGTTATGCATGTTTAATGGAAGTGTACGTAAGGGGGGTGGTATAAAGGGGGGTGGTGGACCCAAGGGAAGCTAGCTCAAAGGGATGTCCACGGAGATGCCACGAACGCTACCTTCAAAAACAACAAATAAATGCATAAGAATGAGCAAACACGGCCAGGGTGCAGTGCAAGGACGTGTTTTATGATTAGGAGGGTCCTTTTTATCTGTAGAATTATATATATATATATATATATATATATATATATATATATATATATATATATATACTGAGTCTTATAGGTGCATATATATATATATATATGGGGTCCGTCAAATTTTTTTAAACTTTCTCATGTTACACTGGTCTACACATTTTTGGACTCGATCTTCTTCCGAGATAAAAGTGGCTAAATCTCATTTATATTGATAAGATGAACTGAAAATCAATTGATAACTGTGCTGGTTAACTAATGTATTCAAGATATTTAATGATATTGTTTTATATCAAAATCGCATCTGTTTTGCATTAGATTTTTGCTTAAAAATAATATTTATATTTTGAAAATACTGAACTTCTTTAAGATTAAGATTAAGATTTAGATAATATCAAGTTATTTTCAACATTAAAGGTCCCATACTATGCAAAATTGACCTGGAGTTGGTTGTGTTTTGGTTCATTCACACATGTTTGAGTAACATTATTAGTCTGTCTACATCTCCAATGCTCAAAATGTTCTGTTCCACCTTGTGATGTCATGAAGCGGTAGTTTTCAAGTTAACAGCTGCCTTCTTTTTACCTTTAGTTCAGCAGGTTGGCATTTCCAGCGCTGAAGGTGCATGGTGAAGGTGCATGGAGTTTAAAAACACAGAGGAGTGGTTCCTGTATTACACTGGTCTACAAATTTTTGGACTCGATCTGCTTCTGAGTGGCTAAATCTCATTTATATTGATAAGATGAACTGAAAATCAATTGATAACCGTGCTGGTTAGCTAATGTATTCAAGATATGTAATGATATTGTTTTATATCAAAATTGTATCTGTTTATACAATAGATTTAGGCATTTTTGCTTAAAAATAATATTTATATTTTGAAAATATTTAACTTGCACTTCTTTATCCGTCAAGAAATAAACAAGAAATATCTTAAGACATCAGGTGCACACAATTTCGAGGCATCTCTCTTATGTGAAATCCAAAAATATTTTATGTTAAACTCTAGACATATTAAAATGAATGTATGTGAATGTGCAGACAGACTTTCAGATAGAACTGGTTGCTTGTAGACACACTGTACCTTCTGATAAACTACCGTTTTTGCCTTATTTTGCATAAATTTCCTATTTTGACCCAATACTATATCTCAGCACTTCTGACTTACTTTTTCTTTATTAGTGACCTAAACCAAGAAAAATGTAACTACTTTTGTTCCGGAAGCATTTTGCTTGTAGACCAGTGTTATCGCTTTGTCTGGAATGTTTCACAGTATGGTATTAAACCTTTCTATTTTAATGGACGTCAAACCAGATCAAGTTACGGGTCAGATCTGTGGAGAGGCGGCCCCGCTCACAGTCAGAATGTCTGTTTTTATAGGTATTTTTGAGCAATAAAACCAGTTACCAAGTTACAAAATGCAGTAGTGTTCCATAACTTCATTTCTTTCTTTTTGGCATTGAAAAGTTTGTGGTTTTAAAGCGCAAAAATATTTTTTACAAGCTTATTCTTCAGCTAATTACTTACTTAATAACATAATGTTCCAGTGTAAAAAATATGGAACAATTTTCTTTCATAATATGGCCAATTTGGATTTGGATTTGGATAATTTCAGCCCTCTCATTCCTAATTTCTACACAACAAAAGGTAAAATGTAGCTGTTAACTCGAAAACTACCGCTTCATGACATCACAAGGTGGAACAGAGCAGTTTGAGCTTTGGAGATGTAGACAGACTAATGATGTGAATGAAACAAAACACAACTCCGGGTGTGTTTTTGAGGACGTAACAACATTCTAACATGACTTACAGCTCGCAGGGGTACATTTTGTGTAGTACAGGACCTTTAAGAAATATCTACACATTTCTGATCTGTAAAATCTACCTGTCACTCACGAATCTAACTGACCAGTGTGAGAAGTGCGGGAAGGAAAGAAGACATAAGCATAAGAAAGAAAAAAAAGACAACAGAAAAGCACTCAGCATAACAATTTCGCCAAATAACTCTTACTCCTGTTCCATTTTCTCCTGCCTGGTCACTCACACGCCACTTTTTGACCAACCGAGTACCAATAGATCAAAACATAAGTCGCAAATAAGTCTTCCTCATTTTCCAACAGCGGTTCTAAGCCCATCGGAGTGGACTTGGCCGAGAAACAATAGGTGTCATTCACTGGCGCACACAGCCTCATTCACTTCTCCAGTGCCCAAACCAACAAAGAGCCAATGTTTAGTGGTGGACGGCGCGATTCAGATTTATTGTAGCCAAAAGGCTGGGTCTGCCTCTTTGTTTTCTTTTCAGTGGCTCTTCTATTTTATGAGGTTTTGTGTCTGGCTGCGTCTGGACCAGGTCTGGACCAGGTCTGGACCAGGACTGGTGGATGAAGTACGCAATTTTATTCTTAAAGGTGTGTAACTTTTTGGTTGGCGGTCCGTCACCTGCTTGTTTCTATAGATATGTCATTGCTCTGCCTGGAAAGTTCCACAGATGAAAGATTTAATGCCATACTGTGAAACATTCCCGACAAAGCGATAACATCTCCACGGAGAAAAACATTTGAGGCCCCTCCAATAGAAAAGTTACAAAAGTAAAAGCGTCATATGAAAAAAATCTACTTAAATAAAACCATTAAAGTATCCGTTAAAAATTGTACGTTTACAGTAAAAAGGGAAAGTATTCCTCACAGATTTTGTTGTTCATTTGTTAAAGTGTTAATGTAGTGATATTGATTTAAAAAATGATACAGACTTTAATTCACAATTTCTTATTTTTTGGTACAAATTTTATGTTTTGTTTTTGTTTGCCTGAAGTCAAAGCTTGAACTCAAAACCTTTAATCAGGATGTTTCCACGAACATGGTAAAATAAGTGCGATAATCATATGAAAAGTACTTTTTAAAAAAAAGTTTTCAGTCTTGTTCAAAAATGTAGGAGTAAAAAGTACAGATACCTAGCCTGGGAATTCCCAGGCCGCTTCCGTTCGTTTCGAACTGGAAGGCGGCCTGGAAACTCGTCCAAGCGAGAGTCCCAGATTTAGGGCCCCAATCAGAGAGCGGGGGAGGTGTGGCAAGACGGTGACGCGTACTACATGACAAACGGAAGCTTGTAGTTTGAACTGACAACTGACATGATTGGCTATGGACTTACGTATACGCTCAATGATAGACATTCATAATGCCCAATAAACGGCCGTTGGCAATCGCTAACCACACCTCCGCTACGGGATTTTTCGAAGCGAGTTTCCAGACCCATATCTCACTTGTGATATGGTCAGGTGTTAACCAGACTAACAGATACCTGCTCTCAAACGTAGGAAAGTTTAAGTAAAAACTACTTCAGGAACATACAGATACATACATTTTTTACGACAGTAGTACAGAACTTTACTATTTTTACTTTGTTACCTTCCACCATTGGGTCTGGACCAGGTCTGGACCAGGTCTGGACCAGGTCTGGACCAGGACTGGACAGTGTTGGATGAAGTACTCGATTTTATTCTTAAAGGTGTGTAAGTTTTTAGTTGGGGGTCCGTCACCTGCTTGTTTCTATAGATACAGTATGTCATTGCTCTGCCTGGAATGTCGAGATACTGATTAAAAAATGATACAGACTTAAATTTTCAATTTCTTACTTTTTTGTACAAATATTGTGTTTTTTGTGTTTTTTTGTTTTTTGTTTTTTTTTGCTGGAAGTCAAAACTTGAACTTAAAACCTTTAATCAGGATGTTTCTACAAACATGGTAAAATAACCCCTTAAATCATATGAAAAGTACTTTTTTTTTAACTTTTCAGTCCTGTTCAAAAAAGTAGAGGAGTAAAAAGTACAGATACCTGCTCTCAAATGTAGGAAAGTTAAAGTAAAAAGTACTTCAGGAACGTACAGATACCTAGATTTTTTATGACAGTAGTACAGTGCTTTATTATTTTTACTTTGTTTCCTTCCACCATTGGGTCTGGACCAGGTCTGGACCAGTCCAAGAGTGGACCAGGACTAAACTAGGACTAAACCAGGACTGAACCAGGACTGGACCTTCCCTTTCTCAGCACCATCTACGCTCCACAAGTATCTCGACCCAAGCTTGTGTTCACATGCGCTCAATTTGGCCTGCTATAAAATCTCAAAGGTACGATACGGCGCTTTGAAGATGCTTAAAAAAAAAAACGCACACACACACACACACACGTACACACACACACAAATTCAAACTCCAAAAATGAGGAGGGGACGCTTAAATTCTTTGGACTTTTTTGCCAGATGTTTCACAAATATTCCAAGCTGAGGCGATCCAGATGTGCTCCTCTCTCTCTCTCTCTCTCTCTCTTTCATTCTCTCTGCCACCCCTCCTCCTTCCTCACTCCCCCCCCCTTCGCTCGGGACAGCCCCTCCTCCTCCTCTCTCCCTCCACCCCCACCCTCTTTTCGTACATCCCTTTTAAGTGGGGATTTTAATAGCGCCTGGGGTACCTTAGCGGTCCGGCGGGTTCCTGTAATAAATGTGCACTTTCTTTCTCTCCGGCGGCGCACATGTGTTGGGGGGAAAAGAAGGAGGGATGGATGGATGGAGGGAGGGGTGGAGGGGTAGAGGAAGGGAAAGGGGGAGGGGGTTTCTAAAGGGATTAAACAGGTATAAGAACACATCCTAATATAACATAAAGTACTAAAGGGCTCGATTTCCTGATCTGTGTCATCATGTTGTTTCCTCATCACAAACAAACCTGGAGTTGTGTTTTGTTTAATTTGCACATGTTTAACACACAAACCTGCATATTTAGGCTGAGTTCTTGTCATGTAATAACACTGGTCTACAAGCAAAATGCTTCCGGAACAAAAGTAGTGACATTTTTCTTGGTTTAGGTCACTAATGAAGAAAAAGTAAGTCAGAAGTGCTGTTTGTGCTATAGTTTCCAAGATATAGTATTGGGTCAAAATAGGAAATTTATGCAAAATAAGGTAAAAACGGTAGTTTATCAGAAGGTACAGTGTGTCTACAAGCAACAGTTCTATCTGAAAGTCTGTCTGCACATTCACATACATTCATTTTAATATGTTTAGAGTTTTAACATCAAATATTTTTGGATTTCACATAAGAGAGATGCCTCGAAATTGTGTGCACCTGATGTCTTAAGATATTTCTTGTTTATTTCTTGACAGATAAAGAAGTGCAAGTTAAATATTTTCAAAATATAAATGTTGTTTTTAAGCAAAAATGTCTAAATCTATTGCAAAACAGATGGAATTTTAATGTAAAACAATATCATTAAATATCTTGAATACATTAGCTAACCAGCACAGTTATCAATTGATTTTCAGTTCATCTTATCAATATAAATGACATTTAGCCGCTTTTATCTCAGAAGCAGATCGAGTCCAAAAATTTGTAGACCAGTGTAATACAGGAACCACTCCTCTGTGTTTTTAAACTCCATGCACCTTCAGTGTAAACTGCTGAACTAAAGGTAAAAAGAAGGTAGCTGTTGAAATTTGAAAACTGTTTTTAAACTCCACACACATTCACTAGAATCATTTGGATAATTTCAGCCCTGGCGTTCCCAATGTCTACTCAACAAAAGGTAAAATGTGGCTGTTAACTCGAAAACTACCGCTTCATGACATCACAAGGTGGAACAGAACATTTTGAGCTTTAGAGATATAAACAAACTAATAATAAAAGCATTACTCAAACATGTGTGAATGAAACAAAACACAACTCCAGGTCAATTTTGCATAATATGGGACCTTTAATGTTGAAAATGACTTGATATTATCTAAAGAAAGAGTGTTTTCATTACAGTATCATCATGATATTGGAATCGATATAGAGAATCGAGTTTAGTATCGAGTTTGGAATTTTTGTATTGTCACACTAATAGGCAACAATACACTATATATACTTTACTATAAATCCAAACAGAATTCCCACATATTTTTACATATTGTCCGATAATAAGGAAGTCTGTTGTTAGCATGCTAGTCATTTTTTGGTTTACAGTCGCGGCAAAACTCTAGCGAAGTTCTTGAAAAGCATTTATAAACTTTTGATGCTTGAAATGCTCGGAATGCATAAAGTGAGTGGTGGTGCACTCACTTTTTGGTTGGGGAGGTCCGTCACCTCACCTGCTCGTTTCTATGGAGACGTCATTTCTCTAGATGGAATGTTCCACAGTATGACATTAAACAGCTCTACTGCATTTATTCAATTACAGATGGTTTTATCACTCAAAAATACCTAGAAAACAGACATTCTGACTGTGAGCGGGGTCGCCTCTCCACAGATCTGACCCGTAACTTGGTCTGGTTTGGTCTCCATGAAGATAGAAAGGTTTAACGCCATGCCGAAACGTTCCAAAGCAACGACAAGCGTTTGACAGATTCTCCACCAGAAAAGCTACACAACGCACATAAAAAGTGAACGTACACATACCAGAGCAAAAGAATACAAAAGAATAAAAGTAACAAATGAAAAAAAAAAAACGTACTTAGGTAAAAGCGGTGCAGAAGTGTCAGGGAAGAGGAGGAAGAGGAGGGAGTTTAGAGGAAGGGAGACGGGGAGCGGGAGGGGGGGTTAGTGGCGCTGTTTTATCGCTAGCCGGATCAATTAACAATTAACTGTGTTGCTAACAATAGCTACGGGAGTTCGCGGATGAGGGGAAAAAACAACAGACGCCTCGGGCTAAACCAGAGAGAGGGATTCTAGTAAATAAGACATGCTAATACTAATATTTGGGAAGGGATGTGGAAACAGCAAAGATAAAGAGCTCGGTTTACAGCCAGAGCGTGCAACTTTTGCCAAATAAATGACGAGTTAAAAGTGTTTTGTTTTGTTTTTTTTGTTTGTTTTTATTGCGGTTGCATGCATTCTTACTTCCTTACTGTGAGCATGCTTGCATTTCCACAAACCTGACTCTGATATGGTTTTCACCTGCTCGTTTCCATGGACATATTTGTTCCTTTGGCTCTAATCTCCCAGTATGACATATAACATACAGCTCTGGAAAAAAATAAGAGACCACTGCAAAATGATCAGTTTTTCTGATTTTACTACTTATAGGTATGTGTTTGGGCAAAAGGAGTCTATAGAGCATTTATTTGCAGAAAATTATTTGCAGAAAATCTTTCAAGATTCAAGATTGTTTATTTGTCATATGCAAAATCAACACAAGGTCAACAATGCAATGAAATGCTTAGGATCAGAGGAACCGTTGACTCGCTAAGATAGTCGAGAAGTACTAATAACATGCAATAATAGTACATGGTAAAAAAGTCTTGCAAAAAGTGCAGGGGAAGAAGTAAATAGTATAATAAAAATATGTAATAAAATGTAATAAAAATACAAAGTACAATGTTCAAAGGTGCAGGTAGGATTAAATAAGGTGTAAGTAGAGTATTTCACAGATTGCACATAATATGGTGTAGTATAAGTGTTGCACGTGGGTATTGCACAGATTATTGCACAAGCAACAGTAGCATTTACAGACACTTCTCAACTTACAAACGAGTTACGTTCCGAACGGCCGTTCGTTTGCTGAATTTGTTCGTAAGTCGTTATAGGGCATTCTTTAGAAGGGAATGTATGTTTAAGGTTTGTATAAGTAATCTATATGGATTTGTACTGCATTTAAATAACACTAAATTGTAACAAAACAATATGCTTTTTAAAAATATGGAAAACTGATGAGAAAAAAAGAAGAGAGAGACACAGAAGCAGACGCAGTAGACACAGCTGAGAGAGCGAGCCAGCCAGCGAGAGAAAGCGTGTGTGTGTGTTCCACTTTCACTAGAAGCTTTTCGCTTTTCACCAACCATATTGGATTACGGATGCAAGAATTATTTAACGATAAAACAACAAAGTTCGTAACACCACAAGAGATGCGTCTGAACACTTGGGTAGTTCCAACTGAGTGGGGGATGCTGGGCACGCAATCGCAGCGCCCTGCCTGTGCATCAGCGGCGGAAATACGCACTACGTACTGTACTCGGAAGTCGGAATAGGCGCTAAATACAAAAACTCACTTACGTACATGTACAGCACTTTTGCCCAAACATTTAACTTTTTTTTAAAAATGTTCGAACTATGGACAGTTTTGTTCGTAACTCCGAATGTTCGCAAATCGAATGTTCGTATGTGGAGGAGCGTCTGTACAGTGAGGTAGTGACAAACATGATACATTCATATAGAGCAGCAGCAGTAAACATATTATGCATAATGAAAAGTAGTTTAGTGCAGTATTATTGAGTTCAGAGAGTTCAAATGACAAATGGTCAAAATAACAAGAAAGATCCATGTTCTCAGACCTCAAACAATGCAAAGAAACAAGATCAAATTAATTTTAAAACAACATAATACTTAAGAAGAGTTCAGAAATCAATATTTGGTGCAATAACCCTTATTTTTAATCACAGCTTTCATGCGTCTTGGCATGCTCTCCACAAGTCTTTCACATTGTTCTTGGGTGACTTTATTCCACTCCTGGTGCAAGAATTGAAATAGCTCAGCTTTGTGTTTGTGTTGGAATTCAACAGACGCTGGAATGGAATGGCTGTAATACATGTAGAGATGCTGATTTCAAAAATAAAAGCAGTGGTCTCTTCTTTTTTTCCCCCCCAGCGCTGTATCTATAATGAGCAGAAGAAAGCTCATTATGTTAAATGAGAAGAGGGGGTGGGATTAAATAAGTTTGTTATTTCTGTTATAATTGCACTTTTGTCATATGTATATGTATAAAAATGTAAATTGCTTACTTGCCCCCAAAAAATAAGTAAATAAATGAATAAATCTCCATGAACAAATGTTCCAAAGTATGCTTTTAAAGGGCTCATATTACACTATCTTCTGATCTATGTTTTAATGTTATTTCCTCATCATAGTTGTTCATTTGAAAACTATTTGGAAACGCTTCATGACATCACAAGATGGAACAGAGAGCATTTGGAGCTTTGGAGATGTGGACAGGCTAATGAACAAACATGTGTGAATGAAGCTAAACACAACTCCAGGTTTGTTTTTGAGGTGGTAATAACATTAGAACATGGCTTAAAGCTCACAAAAGTCAATTTTGTGTCATAAAAGACGTTTAAATAAAGCCATTTTCCATAAATGAGTTACACCTTAATGGCATTCAAAAGAACAGCCTTTGAGGAAATCACTTTTTCCACTTCACAAACAATAAACGCTTTCATATTTCAAAAACACGTCTGTACATTTAGCCTCTCTCATTCCGCCACAATAGCCTCTAAATCCTTGGACAAAGACACCAACTGAAGCAAATCCCCTTCCAAAGCGTGTCCCTGTCCTTTCGCCAGCCTCTCCTCCTCCTCTTCCTCCCTCCCCATCCCTTCTTCCCCTGCACGCTCTTGACCGTCGTGTCCGCCGTTCTCCAAAAGAGCCTGACCCCGCCGTGACCCCCGACCTTCACCCTCGCTCACAGACACCGCTGAGCTGGTCATGCGCTAACACACCCCATAGATCACCGGTGGAAGTTAGCGCACTGAGCTATATTTAGCCCCCCTCACAAAACCGGACGCTTTTGTGATTTATAATAATAAAGAAGGACTTATACATACTGTACATACGGAGTGAGACGTCAACTTACCACAACTATGGTTTTGATGAGGTAAAAGGTTGTCAAAAGTATGGAAAATCAGGTATCGATATTAAAACTAGTATTGAAACTAGATACTTGTTTGGTAAGTGAAGAACAACATCAAATATTTCAAATGAACCAGCTCTGTTTTTCACGTTTTCGGGGCAGTAAAAATCAGGTACAGCGCCTTTAACGATGTACTTACAATGGATCAAGAGTATTACTATCACCCAACAGCAGCTAGCTTAGCATAATATAGGATCTTTATGGGGGAATTCCCGAAACTGTACCCAGAGAACACAAAACCAGCCAGCGCAAGTCGGAGCTTGTAACTACGCCAATGCACCCCCCCCTACGTCTAATACATTTAATGCACACATGGTTATTAAGTCCATTTAGTTCCCTTTTGAACTCAGGCTATACGTTATTTGAATTTCACGTTTAAAGCGTGCGTTTAGTGGTATAGAAAAGGTTCAAAGTCAGGTTCAAGGGCAGATCAAGGCTCGGAGATGTTAGTACTGAGATATATGGGCCTTCAGCTCTGGCAGCGTTTTGTAAAGTGTGTTATTTATAGTGAAACATGGGCTGTCGCCGCGGTTGATTCTAGGGTCACGATAAAAGATACAACAGTAATGGTTTTCATCATTGCATGTTTAAGATTTTAGGGTGTGCCAGGCATAAAACATTACATATAATGCAGTTTTTGGGGATTTAAAGGTTCTATATTACACAAAATCGACTCTTGTGCGTTCATAGTCTTGTTATAATGCCGTTACCTCGTCAAAAACACACCTGGAGTTGTGTTTTGTTGCGTTCACACATGTTTGAGTAAACCTTTATTATTAGTCTGTCTACACTTCCAAAGCTCAAAATGCTCTGTTCCATTTTGTGATGTCATCAAGTGGTTGTTTTAAAGTTAGGTACTTTTTGTATGTGTCAACGAGAGACGTAGCTTCAAAGATTGGCTGAAAATCATTCAAGTAATTCTAATGAAGGTGTGTGAAGTTTAAAAACACAGTGGAGCAATTCCTGTATTGCCACATGACATCACAAAGTGGAACAGAGTGTTTTCCGTTTGTGAGAAGAACTCAAGTCTAGATACAGTACGCAGGGCTTGTGTGTTAAACAAAACACAACTCCAGGTGTGTTTTTTAGGAGGTAACAACATTAAAACACACATCAACAATTTGCGTAATATGGGCCCTTTAAACATTATAATTGGTGTTTTTTTTAAATAATTTATTTTATATTTTGCCTTGTGTGAACTTCAAAAGTGAACTTTCTATCCTCTTTTACTGTAACACATGAATTATACCCGAAATTGGAGCAAAATGTACTTAGAAGTTTGCAGCGCATAGCAATAAAGTTTTATATTTTCTCTACTGGACATTTTTTTGTTTTGTTTTTTACATTTTTACTGTCATAAAAACATCAATTACTACTTCAATTATTACAGTTACTTCACAGATAATACTCCCTACAACTGCATATAGCTGTGATTTGATATTCTATTTGATATTTTATTACTTATTTTTCTATTTTATTCTGATTTGTACATGTACACTTGTTATTGTCTAAGTCTGATGAGATTCTAACTCCGTTTCACAACTTTCAGAGACCAGAACTAACATGCATCGTGCACTTCCTGATTCTCCGATAATAACACACTTAACAATTAGATACAACATACACAGGAGGGTTAATATTATGTGTGAAGGTATGTTTTTGATGAAGGAACATTATAACGTGCCTTAAAGCCCCAGTGTGTAGGATTCGTGGCGCATAGGTGGATGGTGCTATTGCACTTTCTGTTTTAGCTACGGCAGACCTCGAGGTCCGCGCGCCGCTACTGTATAAATAAAACGCTGTCCCGTTTTTTGTTTGTTTGTTTGTTTTTTCTCATGAAAACACACATTCCCGATCATGTACCATGACACTCTACACATCAAATGAAACCTTACAGTCTCCTCTTTTTGACTATGCAATTCATTTCCCTGCAAAACAATCACTCCCCGAGCACATGGGGCTTTTATACGGAAAAGCACAAAACGAGGTTAGCTTACCTTAGAATGCTTTGCACAGGTCAAACTCTGTATTTCACCATAAACTTGCTCTCAATTTGTCCGTAAGGAGCCAGCGAATAAAATCCAGTAAAACAATTTAGTCCAAAACACGTGTTAGTTCCATTACGACGTGTGATCCGGCAGCATGCTTGTGTTGTTTACCCAAAACCACGAGCCTTGCCAAAGGCGAAGGCGGAGCCCAAATGTCCTTCTGCGGCTCTCGTATTCAAAATGGCTGCCTCTGCATGGGGAAGATCCCCTTTTATGTGACTATATCTAAGTCCCAAAGAATACTTTGATTTCATGATGGAAGTGAAAAGGCTTGAAAAACAATGTATTTTTGAATGGGTATCTTCAATTTCAGTAATTAACGGGTAAAAATCTTACACACTGTCCCTTTAAAGCTCACAAGAGTCAATTTTGTGTAATACAGGAACTTCAAATATGCAGGAAAAACCCGGTACAGTTCCTTTAAACTGTTCATTTATTGATTTATCTTCCAAAACAATCCACACATTTGACTCCCGGACACATGCCCACTGTAGACCTCCACACAAAAGCGTCATGCCTCCTGGAGTATTCTCAGACTGAACCGACCTGACTCTTCTTAACCCCGTCCAGCTGTGGTTCGGTTCGGTATCACCCCGGTGCTCCTTGTTCTTTCCCGCTCAAACGCTCCGATCCGCACTGGGTAATCCGCCGCTCGTCTCCTGTTACCGTGGGCAACCGAAACACGAGCAGGCGTCCCCGAGCGTGACTCTTGGACATGTCAGCGCTTTGGTATGTTCCAGCGCTGATGATGACAGGGCGAGTGGATGCCTGCCTACGTGTATGTGTGTATGCGTGTGTATGTGTATGTGTGTGTATGTGTGTGTGTGTGTGTATGTGTATGTGTGTGTATGTGTGTGTGTGTGTGTGTGTGTGTGTGTACTGTGCTATACTGAGTGGGGGGTATGCTTTTAAGTGTCTTTGGGGGAGTAGGGTAATAAAATACAGGATACTTCTGGTTATTTGAGAAGGAAATTAACTGTAGCTAAACAAAAGCAAGACTAAGGGAGTGTGACGTAACCTGTAGTGTTCAGCTCCAGTCAAATGAAGCTCACAGAGGCTAGCAGTTTTAGGTGAGAATTTGGAGCCATTTTTCCATATTAGGACTTTATTTATGGGCAAAAGAGTGAAACAAAAACACCAGGATCATTAATACAGCGCAATAAATCTATACAGTCTATGAGTAGAACAGGAGACAATATTTCAACATTTTGAGGATAATTTTCCATTCAAAAGACACAATATTTAGTTTTGAATGTAGTGTGTATGCAGCTCACAGTTTTAGGGGGGAATTTGGAGCCATTTTTCCAGATTAGGAATTTATTTACAGACAAAATAGAGTTCGCGGATACAAGCGGCCGAAATGAGTTTCCTCCGTAGAGTGGCTGGGCGCACCCTTAGAGATAGGGTGAGGAGCTCAGTCACGCGGGAGGGGCTCGGAGTAGAGCCGCTGCTTCTCCACGTCGAGAGGAGCCAGCTGAGGTGGCTCGGGCATCTGTTTCGGATGCCTCCTGGACGCCTCCCTCGGGAGGTGTTCTGGGCATGTCCCACCGGGAGGAGGCCCCGGGGAAGACCCAGGACGCGCTGGCGGGACTATGTGTCCTGGCTGGCCTGGGAACGCCTTGGGGTCCCCCCGGAGGAGCTGGAGGAAGTGTCCGGGGTGGGGGAGGTCTGTGCGTCCCTGCTTAGACTATTGCCCCCGCGACCCGGCCCCGGATAAGCGGAAGAAAATGGATGGATGGATGGACAAAATAGTGAAACAAAAACACCAAAATCATTAATACAGGATAATAAATCTATACAATCTATAAGTATCTTATTCTTATTATCTTTGTATCTTATTTTATTTGATATTGCATTACTTATTTTCTATTTTATTCTGATTTGTACATATACATTTATTATTATTGTTTTAATTTTTATAATTAAGGCTCATTTTACACCGGTCTCTTGCTCTTTTTTTTGCTATTCCATCTATTTTTGTTACCCTCTGTTAGATATTATATTTGATTACTGTATCCAAATAATTTCCCTTGTGGATCAATAAAGTTTGTCTAAGTCTAAGTCTAAGTAGAACATAAGTCAATATTTCTAGACTTCAACTTTTTGTTACAGGCAACATTTTGAGTATATTTCCCCATTTAAAAGACACAATATTTAGTTTTGAATGTAGTGTGTATGCAGCTCACAGAAGCTAGCAGTTTTACAGGTGAATTTGGACCCATTCTTCCATATTGGGAATTTATTTACCGACAAAATAGTGAAACAAAAACACCAGGATCATTAATACAGGATAATAAATCTATACAATCAGTAGAACAAGACAATTTCAACTTCTTGTTACAGGCAACATTTTGAAATTATTTCCCCATTCAAAAGCCACAATATTTAGTTTTGAATGTAGTATGTACGCAGTATGTAACCTTTTTGCCTGTTTTTCTTTCCTTTTTTCTTTTTTGTGCTCTGAAATCCATAATCATGCATCTCCACAGGGGCCTCTTCCTGTTTATTTCCATGGAAATGTTCCTTTTGGCTATACTGTATCTCCATGGAGAATGTTACATACAGTACTGAATGAACTGAATTGCTATAGCGACGGGGCTAATTTTTCATCACTCTGATTGACTGTGGATAGTAGCAGTAACAGCAGAAATGATAATAGTGGTACTTAGTGTGTACTGATAATAGTGGTACTACTACTAGCCAAGTATTTTCAGAGTACTGGGTTATTATGGGAAAAAACAAAACAAAAACAATGATAGTCTATATACATGAAGACAGTAGTATTGTGGGTAGTCGAAGTGAATCTCTTGTGGAGTCAACACAAAATACTATAGTACCTCTTTATAATTCCCCATACAGTTCATTTTTCAATAAACCTGCAACGCTCGATTTCACTTTAACAAAAAAAGTGAGACTGACTCTATAACCCTTCCTCAAGATCTGGAGGATGACTAAAATATAGGCAATAACTAGTCCTGTCAGGCGATTTAAAAAAATAATCTAATTAATTACAGGATTTGTAATTAATTAATCGAATTAATTGCATTTTAAGACTGAGTGAGCAAGTAATCGAGCGAACAAATGAACCCGCTTTGCGTTTGAGTTAGTCAGTTTTTCTGTGGTCGCTTTGCTCAATCGTTTCCCAAATTCTGCGAGCGTGGTTTGGTGGTTTGTTGGTTTGGTGGTTTGTTGAAGTGCGCTCACACTTGCTCTATCACCAGTAACGATGGAACTTGACGTGTTTATTGTTCAAATGATCCTTCAGGCTGGAGCAGCTTCGGTGATCGGAAAATTCTTTTTGACAAAAGCTCCAAATCACTGCGTTCTTGTTGATCGTCCCGTCTTCGTTCTTTTTAGAAATAAACTTGCCGTTCAAAGGCCCTGGCAGCGATTTGCTCGCCGCACACCAAATTTAAAAATTGCGCACATTGAATTGACACTCATAATTAATTGCGTTAATTTTTATCACACGTTAATTTGCAGTGTAATTAATTTATCAAATTAATGCATTAAACTGACAGCCCTAGCAATAACCTCTTCTCTTCCCCTTTTCCTTCTTTCACATACCTACTTTCCTTTTTTTATTATATATATATATATATATATATATATATATATATATATATATATATATATATATATATATATATATATATATATATATATATATTCATCATTATCATCATTATTCAATCAATCAATCAAACATTATTTATAAAGCACTTTTCATGCAAAAAATGTAACACAAAGCACCTATTATTATTATTATTAGTAGTAGTACTTTATTTTATTCGATTTTGTTTGTATTTATTATTATTATTATTATTATTATTATTATTATTATTATTATTATTATTATTATTATTATTTAATTTTTTTAAACTTTTTTTTCCTTAAATTTTAGGATGTTTAGCGGGAGGGTTGGGGTGGATGACATTACTGTCACAGCTGTAATAGTACTATTCAATACAATGTACTCTGTCTGTTATTGTTGAAAATGTTCAATAAATAAAGTTGAAAAAAAAAAGTGAAATTCTCCCTTCTTCCCTACCTCTCCTTCCTCCTCTTTCCCATAACACCCACAACGTATATTTAGACAAGCTACATCATCAGAATTAATCATCGGGATTCTGGTGACGAGATTACATGCATCGAATCCTTTTCTTTTCACACGGCGTTTAATGTGTTTTGCCTTGGTGCCAGTACGTGAACGGGTCTGTCCCGGACTCATAATCAGGTTGGGTTTATTTCTGTAGGCAGTATAAAAATGCTTTCAGTCTAATCACCACTTAACATGCTTGATGTGCTTTTATGACCTGACGAGAGTTCTGTGTGTGTATGCAAGACTTCTAATAATGTAAGCTTGTGTTCGTTCACGCTATAAAGGCCGATCATGGGGGGTACAGAGTCATGATGGACTCTATACCCCCCATGATGGACCGGAGGTAAACTTATCGCCCCTTTAATATTTTATGTCTGGCGCCGGGCCTGGTCAGATCTGTGGAGAGGCGACCCCGCTCACAGTAAGAATGCTTGTTTTTCTAGGTATTTCTGAGCCCTAAAACCACCTGTAATTGAATAAATGTAAAGTAGAGCTGTTTAATGTCATACCGTGAAGAACTGTAGACGACTAAAAACAAAATTAGTTGTCTATTAATCAACTCCATGACAAAAGGCCTGCAGCTCTAATATTCAAATTATGTAAAAAAAAGTATAAATTCAATCCATCCACAAGACTGTATTTGCTTATTCCTCTCAATTTGTAAGAAGACTTTCGTTTTGATCCGTTTGTCCTTCCACAGGTACCTGAGCAGTCCTGTGTGATGTCATGTGAGTGACATCACACAGCAGAAATAGCAGTGGCCGCTATAGGCACCGTTTTTGGCTGCAAATGTACCTACTTTGTCCTAAATCTGAAAAAAAGGACAAGGAATAGTAGGCAATGCTATTCATTTTGATGTTTAATATATTTTAGGTAAACCTTTCATATGGATTTAAAAGAAATGATTCCCAACTGCTGTCGCCTTTCACTACAGTAAAATGCAAATGTGTAGCATGACTAACAAAAGAGCAAACATTTAACAGAGCTGAATGTACCTGGCAGTGATCCAGCCTGTGTACTGATGGCTCTTTCAAAGTGAGCCGGTCTGTATGATCTGAGTCCCTGAAAAAAATCCTGTCTGTCAATACTGAACATTACTGGTGCTGTTTTTCCTGATTTTAGCTCCTCCTCCCTCTCGATGCCACTGTTCTACTGCGAGAGCATTCTTCAAACACAGTATATGCATTACTTCATATATTTTGACTTAGTTTTATATTTGTGAATCATTTGTCCAACAGTGATAGCCCTTATTGCACCACTGATAACAGATTCATTACATTTGCATTATGTAACTTTTCTGGTGGAGGATTTGCTACCTGCTTGTTTCCATGCAGATGTTCTGGAATGTTCCACCATATCAAAGTTCAAAGTTCAAAGTCAGCTTTATTTTCAAAAACCATATGTACAGGTTGCACACACAGGATTTAAAATTGCAGCGCCCCCTAGGTCCACAGTGAACATAAAACATCTGATAAACAAGACAATAAACACCATGACTAAAACATCACATATACCCGTAGCAAAAGTACAGTAAACTTGTATATAATACAAAAAGGTAAAACACACAATGTGTAGCGTATTAAAGCTCAAATTGTGTCATTTAAGCAGCAGTGTCAGTATCATTTAAGTGTCATTTAAGCAGCAGTGTCTGTGTCATTTAAGTGTAATTTAAGCAGCAGTATCAGTGCCATTTAAGCAGCAGTGTCAGTTTCATTTAAGCAGCAGTGTCGGTGGCATTTAAGTGTTTGTGTAAGCAGCAGTATCAGTGCCATTTAAGCAGCAGTGTCAGCATAATTTAAGTGTCATTTAAGCAGCCGTGTCTATGTCATTTAAGTGTCATTTAAGCAGCAGTGTCAGTGTCATTTAAGTGTAATTTAAGCAGCAGTATCAGTGCCATTTAAGCAGCAGTGTCAGCATAATTTAAGTGTCATTTAAGCAGCCGTGTCTATGTCATTTAAGTGTCATTTAAGCAGCAGTGTCAGTGTCATTTAAGTGTCATTTAAGCAGCAGTGTCAGTGCCATTTAAGCAGCAGTGTCAGTGTCATTTAAGTGTTCATGTAAGCAGCAGTGTCCGTATCATTTAACTGCAATTTAAGCAGCAGTGTCTGTGCCATTTAAGTGACATTTAAGCAGCAGTGCCAGTGTCATTTAAGCAGCAGTGTCAGTGTAATTTAAGTGTTCATGTAAGCAGCAGTGTCGATGTCATTTAAGTGTTATTTAAGCAGCAGTGTCATTGGGGGGAGGGAGGGCAGGGGAGGGAGAGAGTTCAGCATCCTGACAGCTACTGCATAGCACGAAACTATCTATTTAGCATTTATTTAATCACCAGTGTTTTTATTGCTCAAACACACCTTGAAAAGTACAAGCCTCTTCACAGATGTGACCTTTAACTTGTCCAGATGGAGATAGATAAATTGAGTATATATACGATCCCCTTCTCATTTACCCTCTCGAAGTTGTATTTAGTGTGTTTCGTGCATGTTTAAGTCATCTTTATTCTCCTGTATTCAAGACGTCATTGTTCCAATCTACCACTGGTTTTACCGTCACCGATACATGCTCACTTCTTTCTACTTACTCTGTTCTCCAATTTTATTTTATAAAATGTTGATGTCCAAACAAATGCAGGAACATGTGAGGCCCGTGGGCACAACAGTTAATCACTCCACAGAGCAGCAAAAGTACACAGAACAAGTACTCTTATCTGAACTACTCTTATCTGAACTGCCATCTGTACTTCACACTGTCACCGTGCATGGACTTTTGTGAAAAATGTGACAGTTACAACAGGTAAGAACTATGTAAATAAAAGAAACCTGTCAGCATGTTCTCTAGGTAAATAGTCTTCATCATAATGCAATCACCAATAAGTACAAGCATGTGACTTAGAGGAGAATTCTAACTTCGGATTTTTATTTTTTTTTTCTTCTTCAAAATGTGAAAAACAGAACTAGATCATTTGAAATCATTCGTTTCCAGTGGTCCGAAGTTATTCCTTAACACTTAACTAATCTAACTAACTAGCATCCTAATTATTCACCACAATAACTAGCATGCAAACAGTCACTTCCTGATTATCAAACAATAAAACACTTTAGAATTATTATTTTGACCTCGAGAGCTCCTGATACAATATATCTGTACTGGGACAAGACAGATTTTGCTCACGGAAGACATCATGTACCAGACCTTTAAATTGTAGTAATTAAGTTATCTATGTTCAAAAATGTATGTTCATAGCATTAAACA
>JAVJIX010000132.1:1225000-1240000 GCA_036785185.1 Paratrypauchen microcephalus
GCTACAGGCTGGCCATTTTACACTTGTTTTACTGCCGTGTTTCTGCCGTTACTGCCGTAGGCGCTGTTCAAAAAAGCACCTACCAGTATTTACTTTAATTAAATTTTAAAAGAAAATCCTTTCGTGTACCATCTTTTTGTGTAAATATCTCAAGTTACAATGTGGACACCTGCGGCTTATAGCCAGGTGCGACTTAGATATGTACAAATCTTTTTATTTTTATTTTTTTTTTAAATTTGGTTGGTGCAGCTTATAATCAGGTGCGCTTTATAGTACAAAAAGTATGGTATTTATTCTTTACACTACTTTTTAGATTTTGTCTTGGATAGTTTTTGTATTGTCTTTATATTGTATTTTGTACACTTTCTTTTTTGCACTGCTTGGCCAGAGAGAAACAAAATTTCAGTTCACTGTACACTGCCTGACAAAAGTATATAGGACGATTCTGTATTCCTGAACTTTCATAAATAATGATAACAAGACGTATTGGTAATGACAGCAAATAAATGTATTGATGTATTCAAGCAAATTTCATCATGTGTAAAGGCATATTATTGCAAAAACGGGGACTCATCGAAGTGTAGGTCTAACTCAGGTCTAAACCAGGACTAGACTAGAACTATCATCCTAATACTTTTGTCAGGCAGTGTATGTCAAACACATATGGCAGAATTGACAATAAACTTGACTTTGAACTGAACTTTGAACTTTGAATTCCTCACAAACTCACAAGGATCCATCTTGCCAGGCTCCCCGCTGTTGTGATTGGCCACGGGTCACCAGCTGACAGGAGACTGGACCAATCACAGGGCAGATTTGGTAGATAGAAATCTCTACCATATCCATTTCTCTAAATTGACATAGTTGGGTGCCCAGCAGAGCGCGACCCTCACCCATCCACCGGCATCATAGGGACAGGGAGGGTGTAGAGGCAGGATGGTAAGGCGATAAGGTGACACTGGTAGAGATGTTTTAATAGGATTGGGCCAAAAATCATAAGCTTGATAGATCATGATCTCACCTTTGGTCGATCTCGATGATAAGGCATTTTAATCGACAGGTCAACAGCCAATCATGTGGCAGTAAGAGCGGGTGGTGCTGACGAGGATTTACTCACTGTTTAGGAAAAAGTACCCTGAGTCACAACGCTCTTTGTCTCCTCATGTGTTCACAAATTTTGACTTAAAGGAAAAGTAACGTTTTTTTACAATCTGAGCCTTTTTTCGGCAATAAAACAAGTAGTTTTACTCACCCATAGCACTTTGGTGTCAATTGGAGCAGTATCGCAGAAGTTATGTTGGAGCCGTTCTGTTCTACTAATTATCCCGTATCCGTTAACATGGTGCTCGTATCATATGCTCGGGGCATTACTTTGCGCTCTCCAAATAACACAAATTTTAGCACTTTTCAAATCACAGAAGATCGCTGTGTCAGGGTAGACTTTTAGTGGATTCCAAAACGGCCTGAAACCCGATATCCAGCTATAGTTTCATTTGATGACGTCATCAGAGAGGACAGTGCGCATGCGTGAACTCAGCTGTTTTGTAAACACCGCTAGTCCGAAAGAAGCTAACACCGCTCTGAACTTTACTTTTCTGTTGCGATATCGGGTTTCAGGCCGTTTTGGAATCTACTAAAAGTCTACCCTGACACAGCGATCTTCTGTGATTTGAAAAGTGCTAAAGTTTGTGTTATTTGGTCACCGCAAAGTAATGCCCCGAGCACTCATGCTAACGGATACGGGATCATTAGTAGAACAGAAAGGCTCAACATAAGTTCTGCGATACTGCTCCAATTGACACCAAACTGCTATGGGTGAGTAAAACTACTTGTTTTATTGCCGAAAGAAGGCTCAGATTGTAAAAAAAAATGTTAATTTTCCTTTAAATCTGCACAATTTGAATAAAAATCCAGTGTCTCTCTCCCTCTGCTTCTGCCTTTTTGTGTGCGATGTCCCTCCTTCCTTCTCCCTGATCCGACTCCTCACTTTTTCTTATCTTTCTCTCCTCTGGTGCTTCTTTATAATCGTTATAATCCAATTTACGGAAAGTAAACAACTATTTTCTCACTGTGTATGAGTGAAACCTAAGTCCTAATTTAGCGCACAGACATGACAGACGTGTTTCTGTTGATAGCGGAAGCATGATGCACGTGTTTCTGCTTCTAACGGTAATAAGCGTGTGTATTAGGTTTAATTTATTGTACAAACTCATTCCAAAATTACTGGTCCTATCAACACGAAATAAAAACTGTAGTGATCCTGACACCCTGCTCTTTATACCCATCTGTGTTCAGTAAGATGGAAGAAAATCAAGATCGATCAGTATGGAAGAAACTAATCGTGATTTTTTTTTTTTTTCCTCATAGAAAAAGGAAACCTGATTGGAATGTGTTTTGACTGATTCAAAAAGTAAAGAATAACTAAACTGTATGGAATATCTAGGACTTTGGAAAATGAAAAATAATGTAAAAAATTAAGATAATGACAAAGCCATCTTACCTGTCAAACAAGTTTCCAGTCCGCCCCAGGGCTTCCCACCAGCCTGTGTGACGGGAATAAATAATGCTCTGTGTCTTTGGGTATCTTGAGAATAATAAGAAGGTACTGGCAGGTAAGGAAGTGAGTGCTTCACTGGGTCAGGATTTGTGTAGAAAAGTGAAAAAGCGTCAGGTGCTCTCTGAGGAACAGATACTGCACTAAGAGACAGCCAAAACTTGCACAGGAAAGGTTGTAGTGATAGCCAGAAGGATCATCTATCAGTACAACTTTTTCAAGGCAAGTTTTGGCTCTTTCTTAATATGAAGGTACTGTTGAGCTCAAATACATTTTTCAATAAATTACAAGTATTTTGATTTCCTCCAAATAAAATCCATCCATCCATTTTCTTACGCTTATCAGGGGCCGGGTCTTGGGGGCAACAGTCTAAGCAGGGACTCCCAGACTTCCTTCACCCCCAGCTCCTCCGGGGGGAGCCTAACCTGGGAAATCCCAGGCTGCTTTCGTTTGTTCCGATCTGAAAGACAGCCTGGCGACTGTGGCAAGCGAGCTCTCCCGATTCTGGGAACGGGGAGGGGTGGCAAGACGGTGACGCATACTACATGACAAACGGAAGCTTGTAGTTTGAACTGACAACTGACATATACGCCAAATGATAGACATTCGTAACGCCCAATAAACGGCCATTGGCGATCGCAAACCACACCTCCGGTACGAGATATTTCGAAGGTGGCTTCCAGTCCATATCTCACTTGTGATATGGTCAGGTGTAAACCAGGCAAGGGGGAGCCCAAGGCGTTCCCAGGCCAGCCGAGAGACATAGTCCCTCCAGCGTGTCTTGGGTCTTACCCGGACCAAATAAAATAGCAAGTACACAAATATTTAGTTTTTTATGGCAAAAGTAGAAATTCAATTTGTCAACTGGACAAAACGTTTATTTGATCGAATACGTTTCGCAGCTCATCCAAGCTGCTTCTTCAGTTCTGGTCAGACGCTGGTGGACACTGCCTATATCTGCCTGAAGGGAGGAGCTAACTACAATGAAATTATTTTGAAACTACTACACCTACTAGTTTACATTAGTTTTCTGTTAGTTAGGTGGGCCTATTAGATCTTCAGTGGGAGTGGAGTGTGGGTCTTGTTAGCAGAACCATTCAGGGCCATAATGGTGTTTTCACACCTCTGGACCTGACCTGCTGCCCTATTGTTTTCTTTGTTTGTTTTGATTTAGGTTTAAGGATAGAGTTATAAATGGGAGACAAATGATGTCTGAGACCTCCATTTCTGTTCAAGGAAGGATTCTCTTTCATGACAAAAATAGCCTCTCAAACCAGTTCTTTTCTGTACCTCACTGTCCTCAAAGGAGTCCTCATTTTTTTTACTAAACAAAATACATAAACCATAAACCTATCTTACATAACAAAACCCTCAAACTGCACCACATTCTTATTTCATTAGACCTTGAAAACTCAGTATGCACTATTTTGCACAAACGCCATTGAACCAGCACTGTGTTCTTTCCACGAGGAGTACAGTGAGATAATCCAGAGCTGCAGTGAGCACCTGAACACACATTAGTCCAAACAAGAGCACAGCTGGAGGTCCACAGTTATGTTCTCCATCTCCGAGCGAGGAGCTACATCAAACACACGGCGTTTGATCATACACCAGATACAAGAGCAGATATCAGGACCAACGGCACAGATCCATGCTAATGTGGCTAGTTAGGCAGAGTACTGTGTGTGTCTATGTTGTGTTGTTCTATAAATGCGAAGTGGGTTGTGGAATTAATTGAATTTTAGATGAAGATTCAGTCATTTTGTTGTGTGTTTCATATTACACAAAATAGGTTCTTGTGTGATTTAAGTCATGTGAAGAAACAATAGGGCTAGCCAGGTCAGGTCCAGAGGTGTGAAAACGCCCATTAGGGTATTGAATGGGTATGCTAAACTAGACGCCAGAGAGAAACTGAAAACAAAAGACAGAAACTGAAAACAAAGAGGTGGGATAGTTTCAGAATAATTTCAGTGTCGTTAGCTCCTCCCTGTAGCTAGATATAAGCAGTGTCCATCAGCACTCTAACCAGAACTGACAAAGCAACTCGGATGAGCTGCGAAACGTTTTCGACCAAATAAACTTTGTCCAGTTGACAAATTGAATTTCTCCTTTTACCATGATTTAAGTCATGTTAGAATGTCGTTTCGTCATCAAAAGCATACCCAGAGTTGTGTTTTGTTTCGCTCACACGTTTGATTAATCCTGGTTTATAATGGGTTAATATTTCCAAAGCTTTGTTCCACCTTGTGATGTCATGAAGCGGTAGTTTTCAAGTTAACAGTCACCTTTTACCTTTTGTTTAGTCGAGATTGACAATTCGAGGGCTGCAACTTATCCAAATGCTTTTAGTGAAGACATATGGAGTTTAAAAACACAATAGAGCACTTCTCGTATTGCCACATGACATCACAAGGTGGAACAGTGTTTTCCGTAACTCAGGTATGTTTTTGACGAGGAAACAGCATTATAAGTTAGATCAGAAATGAACTTTAAAGGAAAAGTCTACAGCCAATCTCTAAGTAAAAGCATGTGTTTTGGACTTTAGAGGAAGAATTTAATTCCTGGCATCACATCAGTCTATAAATTTTGAACCTTCCATTGTAATCTTGTCCTGTTAAGTTCTTCAAACGTTCACGCAAATGAGGTCGGAAGATGTTTTCCGTTTTTGAAGCTATTGCAAAAGACGTTCTTGTTTATAGAGATAATAAACTTCTTTTTTTTCATATATTACATCTTATTCACAACCTGGGACAAAACATCTGACAGTCAAAAATGTAAGTTCTACCATGTTCTAGCTCAGTTTATGACACTTATTTCTTGACACTACCTCATCTTTGACCGGCAGACGCAAAATCCGAGCGTTTTTGCAAAGTGATGCAAAAAAAGGGAAATACCACTCAACTTCGTAAAGAACACATGGTTGTAATTTACGATGCCTGTGGATCTTTATTCAATATTCATCTAAATCAACTTGATAAAAGAAACGTATGGAAGATAATTTGTTTTATCAGATTTTGAATTTTAAACGCTGTTGAATTTCTCACTTTGGATAAAAAAAAACAAAAAACGTTTTAATTATTTTTATTCTGAATTTTAGTTGTTGTAAGTGTACATTTTCAAAGTGTTTAAAACTCAAAAAAACAAAACAAAATCAGCTTTTGAATATTCATCACAAATATTTTCAAGCCCTCAAATTCAAAATTCAGAGAGTAAAACTGACAGTGAAAAAAAACTGGCAAAAAAAATTCCAAGATGCCAAGGCAGGAAGTAACAAGCAGGAAATGGCGCAGTGAACCAGAATTCGCCTCATCAAAACCTCGTCTATTTTATTTCTAAAGTGTAAGCCCCGCCCACAGATGAGAACCAATGGGAAACAGCCTCTGTCCTCCTCACTCACACAGGATCGATTGCTTCTGCCTTGGCATCTTGGATTTTTGCTGTGAAATTTTTCACTGTGAATTTTACACTCTGAATTTGTGCTGAATTTTTTATTTTAAACACTGAAAAAGAATTGCAGCAACTAAAAGTCAGAATAGAAATAATTCAAACACGATTTAAAAAATTAAAAATGAGAAATTCAACAGTATTTAAAATTGAAAATCTGATGGAAGAAATGATCTTCCGTAGAAACACGTCTGCTCCTGTGGATAGCTGCACAGCACACTACTGAGTTGCAGATTTTCTATATATTTTTTTCATCTGTACCAAAATGACCCTATGATTATGCCAAGTCCTACGCATTTCACAGATTAAGAAAATAAAACTGGAGAACAAAGTACAGAGGACAAGGCATGTTGTACTGGTGATGATTAAAACAAGCATCGATCGGCAAATAAGGTCTTGAAAATTTTAAATAAGCAATCAAACATGCGCAAATCTCTCCAAATACAACTTCAATGAAAACAACTATAAACATAGGAAACAACTATAACATGGCGAAAAGCTCAGAAAAGTCAATTTTGCAAAAAAAAGGTCTGCTTTAAACATTTTCTAAACTTGTAACATGTATTGACCCTCGTGTCCATTGTATCTATTTTCATACCAAAAGACAACTTAAATATTTTTAACACTTTGGTCCTGGTTTGAGACCCAGTATGGCCCAGATGTAGACTTGCTTTGGTCCTGTTCTAGTCCTGGTTTAGTCCAGATATTGTCAAAGTTTAGTTTCAGTTTCAGAATGAGTGAATTTTGTGCTGATAAAAAGTGTCTCTCATATAAAATTACAGTCACAAGCCAAGAATTTTCAGTTAGCCACACTCGCCTTTTTACCACAAAAAAAATCTATTTTACTTTTCTTCCCACCCCTTTTTACTCAGAGCATCTCCTGGTGACTGGACGAGGGCTGTCTCTCCTCTAGCTTTTTACGTAAGGTGTATAATCTGATACTATCTCCACTGAGGTTACTGCTCAGTACTTCAAAAGGCCCGGACTACGCCGCCTGAATACTGCAACTCTCACTTCCGTCCACACAGGAACGCAGTAAAACCCCTCGACTTAAAGTACTCTGATGATGTACCGCGCGGTGTTAAAGTCCTCACGGAGAGATCGAACCACGGAGAAATACTCATGGAATTCTAATGAACATTTCAACAGAATCAAGTACACCGTTTAGTGGAGAGGATAAGGAAGTTGTCATTAATGAATCGCTTTTGTCTTTGGGAAATCAAATATGGACAGATAATGTGCAGAATGTGAAACTAGATTAGAAAAAAAGAAAGAATTAAAAAGCAGATATACTGGTAGCTTGGATTGCTGTATTGTATGATATTAAACTTGTCTATCTCCATGGAAACAAGCCCCAGGCCACGTCATAATTCAGATCTGTGGAGTGACAAGCTCGAGTTAGCGTGCAGGTTTTTCAAGGTATGTTATGCAATAAAGCATCTGCAAATAAATGTAGAAATGTAGTTAAAGGTCATACCGTGGGATGTTCCAACAAGGAAATTACATCTTCATGGAGACAAATATCTAAATTCCCACCAGAAAAGTGATACGCTGCACCTTTTGACTTTATTTTACGAGGTCAGTGAAACAAAATCATGCATTTGACACCATGAAACTATTTGGAGAATTTTAATGCGAGATCACTATCACCAATAAGGAAGAATGGGACTGCGCAACACAGTATAAACAACAAAATATTAAGTTTTTTTGAACAGTCGTGCAGTACCTGTAATTTTTAGACCTCTATAACGAAGTTCTGAAATTAATTTTTGTTTTATCTTATCAGTTTTTCTCCAAAATGTTGCTCCAAAAGGCCAATTTTTCCAATTTGAGTTTTTCTAATGATATATACTGATATACTGTACCATTTAAGCAGCTCTTGGAGTCAAAATGTGTCACGCTAACTATTGTACATCGAATTATAAAGCGTGCTACTGTCCTGTAATCAAGTGTGAGTTAGCATGCTAGCTGTTGTTAGCTTTACAGTGACAGAAAAACTCCTCTCTGGCCTCTGAAAGTGCTTATAAACACATCAGAGTGAATAATTAGAACACCGAAAAGGCACGAGGTAAGCGAGGAATAACTTTGGACCACTGCAAACTGTTTAAAATGAACTAGTTCTGTTTTTCCTGTACATTAGCCTGGTAGTTGTTGTTAGCTTTACCGTGATCTCCGCTCTGGCTTCTGAGAAATGCTTATAAACGCATCACTGTGAATAATTAGAATGCTGGAAAGGCATGAGATAAGCGAGGAATACGTTTTTTATTTTTAAGTTTCCTATTTTTAAGATGGTAAAAGTTAGGTACAGTGCATTTAAAGCTTAAAAAAACAAAACAAAAAAAAGAATATAATAAAAAAAGAAAGAGTTAAGGCCTTGCACTTGATTGTTACTGTATGAAAACCGTGAAATTTTTTTATTGTATGGGCAGCTCTTGAGATCAAAATATCTCCACTGCGTACTAATGAGAAAGTGCATATTAGCATGCTAGCTGTTGTTAGCACTTAGAAAAACATTGCGGTTAAGTGAGGGAAAACTTTGGACCACTGCAAACTAGTTCTGTTTTTAACATTTAAAGCTCCTTGTTTACAATGTACTCTTCATATCTAATTGCAGTATTTGTCAAAAATAAAATAAAATAAAGCGGAGAACTGAAAAAAATGAGCTTGGATGAGCTGCGAAAACGTATTCGACCAAATAAACTTTGTCCAGTTGTCCAGTTGTCCAACTGAATTTCTCCTTTTGCCAAAAGAAAAAAACAAAACAAAAACATAATTACAGAAGCCGACAGAGGCCATGTTCGTAATGATTATTTTCCACCTTAATAATGAGAAAATTAACTCAAGATCTCAACAATTAATTCGTGATCTCGAGAAAACAAAACTTATTTCGAGATCTTGAGAAAAAAAAAAGAGTTATTCCGTGATCTCGAGAAAACAATCACTGTATCTCCGTCGGTAAAGACGAAGCCGGGCCAGTCTTCTGCGGAGGTGCCGCGGACTAATCTTGAAATTATCACGAATTAAAAGACGTAATACAATCTCCCCCTGTGTCAACCCCTGATCAAAATATTGCCTTATCAGCTGATTGATTATTATTCCAGACATTCTAATGACCAAAAACGCATCTATGAGAAATAGCCCCGAAGCCTGTCACAACGTGGCGGTAGACGTTTCAGTTGTTTTCTCGAGATCAAAGAATAATTGTTTCATTTTCTCGAGATCTCGAAATAACTGTTTTGTTTTCTCGAGATCTCGAAACAATTATCTCGTTATCTCGGGACAACAAGGAAGATAAAATATTGCTTATGAATATAGTCTCTGTCGGCTTCCGTACACAATTATACTTTTCTATTTGATTATTTTTTTTACAAAAAGGTACAGATCTAATGATAAATAGACTACTTGTGGTCGCCAGATGAAAAGCTCCAGCGGTGGTCGATGTTATTACGGGGTTTGAGCAGCGCCGCCGGGACATTCCACACATGATAGAGCATATGGGGGTCACGGGTCAAGGTCCAGGGTTCAGAGTTCAGACTGGCTCTTATCAATAAAACTCCGCCGGCACAGAACAGCTTTTTACACCCAGAATTAACAAGGCTGTGGAGTCACATCACAGAGACAAGTTTAGAGCTGAGAATTCTGCGTTTATATGTCGTCAGCAAAATTTTAAAAGTTCCAAGTAATGCAAAATTGACTTTTTTGAGCTTTAAGCCAGGTTAGAATGTTATTACTTCCCCAAAAATATACCTTAAGTTGTGTTTTGTTTCATTCACATGTATGAGTAATCCTTTATTATTAGTCTGTCTACATCTCCAAAGCTCAAAATGCTCCGTTCCACCTTGTGATGTCATGAAGGGGTAGTTTTCAACTTAACAGCTGCCTTTTATCTGGGAGAAATTTTAGTTTTTTGACAATACTAATTCATATGTAAATGATAGGAAACAGTTGATGGTAAAAAATAGTAGTGAAAAGTGTAATGCCGGAATTTTTTTGGTTAAAAAAGTAGAAAAAATGTATTGACAAGAATAAATTGATGTGCTTTTTATATAAACGAATATAAGCGAATATTTGTATGTCTGGAAATAAGTAATAGAGTACCTCAAAAGAACCCATTAGCATGAAAAAATAAGTCAAAAAGTCATAATACCTGAGAACAATCTGGAGAAAACGCAATTCCAGGGCTGAAATGATCCAAATGATTCTAGCGAAAGTATGTGGAGTTTAAAAACACAGTGGCGCACTTCCTGTATCGCCAGTTTGGGTGAAAAACTCAGCGTAAATATGCAAGATTTATGAGTTAAACATGGGAATGAAACAAAACAAAACTCCAGGTATATTTGTGACGAAATAACACGAAACAACATTACAACATAGATTAGAAAATTGTGTAACATGGGCCCTTTAAGTACTTTTAAACGCAAATTACTACTGCGAATAATTAACATAGGATACTGTGTTTTGAGATCCACTTGTACGAGAATTCTGTGATGGATAAATGATTAAAATCCTTCACTGCGTTAGCGTTATTAGCACAGGAACAAGCTACTTAAAAATAGCATTAGCAGGCTGTCGTCAACTGAGTCATAAAGCTTAATTACAGATCTTCATTTATCAAAGATGTTATAAAAATAAAAGGTCTTAAAAGCGTGCGCTCTTCACATCTGTTTGCAAATATAACCAAACAAGTTACTGCGATTCAAAACGGATGGAGGCATTTATTTCATTTTTTGATTATGGTTTTATTATGGTTTTTCATTATTTTAAAGGTGCGTTTAGTAACATTTCCAGTGAGGATACGCTGCCTGCTTGTCTCCGTGGAAATTATTATTTATATTGCGCTGGCTGGAATGTTCCACAGTGTGGCGTTGAACTTATCTGTTGATACTTTGCAGCTGGTGTCATTCGCATTATCTTAGCGAGTAAGGCTAACTAGACGCACTGCTCGGTCTGAAGTTACTTAAGTTTAATTTGAGCTTTGTTTTAACGCGATTTAACCAGAAAGAACGGACTTAGATGGAAATACGACAAGGGAACAGATTTTGTGTGGCTAAAAAGTACTTCGCAGATAAAATTACAGTCACAAGCTAGCTAGCATTAGCCGCTCGTTCACGTTTTAGTGGAAACTGAAACACCTAAAGCTCAAATGTACCACAAACTCCTGAGAATGTGCTGTTTAAACCAATTTTGTATTTTTTTCTTGAGTTTTTAGACTATCTTTAAACTTTACTAACGTTTAGAAGAAGAAGAAGAAGTGACTTTATTGATCTCACACTGGAGAAATTCTTCTCTGCATTTTAACCCATCCTATATATATATACTGTACATATATTAGGAGCAGTGGGCAGCACACATTAGGGCGCCCGGGGACCATCTCCATGATCTTCTTGCTTCGGTTTGGTCAGGACCTAAGCTGGAGGTACCTATGGTGCATGTTTTGGGTTGATGGGGGAAACCGGAGTGCCCGGAGAAAACCCATCCAGACACGGGGAGAAACATGCAAACTCCACACAGAAAGGCCCAGGCGACCCGGGGATCGAACCCAGACCATGCATGCAAACTCCACACAGAACACACACAGAAAGGCCTGGGCGACCCGGGGATCGAACCCGGAACCTTCTTGCTGTGAAGCAAGAGCGCTAACCACTCAGCTACCGTTTACCGTTTACCGTTTACTAAGATAAGCATTGTGTCTCCATGGTAACCGCTGCCATAGACATTCTGCCATAGACATACATGAAGAACCCACCCACAAAATGTCACTTTCAAGTTTTTTGTTAATTAAAAGTGATTTTATTCCTCGAAAATACCTAAAAAAAAACAAACAAAAAAAACAACAACAACAACAAAAAACGTACTTTCTTGCTAAGGGTGGGGTTGCCTCTTTACAGATCTAGCTCGTAAGTTGACCTGGTGGCGCCACACCTCTCCATGGTGATACTCATGTTCAAGGCCATACTTTGGAGATTTTCAGTCAAAGCATCTCCAGGGCAACAAGCTGCTAGTGTATCTTCAAGGAGAAAAGTTACATAATGCATCTTTAATATGTTTATGAAAGGAGACATATACTAAATCAAATTGCTGAGATTTTATTTATATATAGTATTTCCATAATCACTGTTGCCAGCAGAGGGTGCAGACACTAATCCAAATCCAAACATTCACTTACAAAGTAGGGTTTTGTACCATGTTTTTATTTATTTATTCACTTGTTTTTCTTTATTTTTTAACTACAAAACATAAAACCCAGATGCGAATGTTTCTAACCTCTTCCAAAATGCAGCATGACTTTATGTTGGGACTTTATGTTGGAGTCAAAAAAAACCTCCACGAACGATGACACCAAAGACGAGAGGAGATAGAAGAGGAGACGAGGGGTGGAATGGGACAAAGCGATCACTTTAAACCGCTGAGGCTGCCTGTAAAAGCTCTGCAGTAAAGATGACAGCTGTGTCTCAAAAGGAAGGGCATCAGGAGCACGCAGTAAAACGACAAAGTGGGACAAATGCTTTCGGCAGTCTCTCACTCACACACACCCACACACAAACAGCTACTTTTCTCTCGTAATAATCCAAATAATTCAGATTTAAAAGTGCTTAAGAACTGTTATTTCAGCATGTACATTGGACTGGAATAGCGCAAAGGATCATGGTCTATGTAGTTCTCTCTGTTTTTTAGCCGTTGCTGCACGAAAACAATGAATTTACGTAAAGAGACTTGTGATTTGATATATTGTGAGACTTTTGGCGGTACAATCACAATATTTCCGTTATTTTTACATCCCTAATGTCCAATATACTGAAAGTGTATGAAATATAAAACACTTGGAAATCCTTACATAGAGTATAGTAGAAACATCTATTCATAGTAAAGAAAATAAATGACGTTTCCACTCTTTTCCTTCTCTCAGCTGAACAATGAGTCATAAGCATGACCAAACTGCAGAGTGCGTCTCCAAACCGAGGAAGCAACAATTTAAATGAGATTGACTGAGAACGTGATCATATCCAGAGGACTACAATGCCCTGATTTGGCCTGGTCTTTTACACACGGCTTGCATGAGAAAACATAGTGAATAATTAGTGTCTGAGCTGTAAAATTTCGTCACTTTTTTTGCGGTGAAATGATGTAACTCCTCCCTAAATGATGACCCTGATTGCAATCAGCGTATCTGTCACATTTTTGGATATTTTTGACTATTTTATCTGAATGTCCATGATTAAATGATGCAAAAACACATCTTAACACACATATTTGCAACACAGTACGCGGCATTTTTAATTTCTTAACTTTCCTTTTAATAGCGACCTCACAATGGATTTCGAAATAAGCGGAAAAGATTTGTCCTTTCATATTGATCACTACACTTTGTTTTTTTTATTTGTTTCCTTTAGTGTTTTTTAGGGCTGCATCGATTAGTCGACAACGTCGACGACGTCGACAATAAAATTTTGTCGACATGAAATTTCATTGTCGACTAGTCGTATTATTTAAGTATCATTTTAATTTGGAACTTAATACTCGTCTGTGTCAAGAATCCGCAGGGCCGACAGCAAACCATTTCTCGTTCAGAAACAGCGCTAGTCCACCTCCCTTCTTCTTCCCGCTCTCCGGGATTTGCGGTGTTAGCCATGTCTCCGTAAAAACAATGATGCTAGCGTCTCTGTACTCCCTCTGAAATCTAACCAGCACCGCGAGCTCGTCCGTCGAGGGCGCGCACATTCCCCGTTACAACGGAGGGGAGGACCGGCCTGCAGCATCTCTTCTTTACGTCCCGCGCGGCGTCCACGGCGTGTCATCCGCAGGATCTCGTCAGGGATAACATGCCTGTCTCGGGGGAACACAACAGCGCTGCGCAGCGCCATCAGCTGATCCTTTGTGTAGACGAGCAGAGGATGGGGTCCCTTACACATCTTAAGCCGAGACAGGTAAATAATCCACCAAAAGTGCGGAAAAAATGCAGCGTCGAGTGCAGCCCAAGCTTAACGAACAATGTTGACAAAAATATTTACAAAAGTGGGGCGGTTTAAAGGCAAAAAGTTAGGAAAGTTACGGAAAAGTGCGGGAGTGTTGTGACGGGCAGCTAGCTCGCGCCAGTCACTGTATCTGCATGTGAGGAATATTCCAATATTAGCACTAGTGCTAAACGGAATGGTGGCCATACGCAATTTGCTCACGAGTCATGGACAATCTTTTTCATTCCGAATGTAGTCTAGTCGTGTTTTGGCAGTATTCCCTTAACAGAACGCTGTTTGACAGAATACTTCAACTTTTTTTTAAACTGGATACTGAGAATATTCCGCTTTGAAACGGAATGCTTAAAGCACGCACGCATAACTGCGCTCACTAAATACCAACGTTAGTGTCGTGTCCATTATCCTAGTAATATTTTTTTTCCGTGACTAATCGTCACTGGATCTATAGATTAATCGACTACTAAAATAGTCGTTAGTTGCAGCCCTAGTGTTTTTGATTGTGCGAAAACTCTATGTGCTTCTGTTTGGCAGGTTAAAGGTGTACTACGGAACTTTTCTGATGTTAGGGCCTGTTTACATGAGAACGCTTATGGGTAAGAACGACAAAATAGTTTATCGGAAGTGCCTTTCGTTTAGACGGTGATGGCATTTTGGGGGCTTAAAAATGCAAAAAACTGAAACCGTAGCATTTTCGTCTACACTGCCCAAGATGCAAAACTCTGGTCACATCTGCTGACGTCGCGTACACGTTTACCTCACATCGGTCCATATATCAGTGTACTTTGTTTGGCAGGACTCCCAGTCCACACCTTGTTGCGCCTTCGTTGCTTTGTAGTCTAACGTGGTCTGAAGCAATAGTTGAACTTCTTCGTCTGACCACACCGGTAGCCATGTTTTGTTTTGTTTTTCACGGCATAGATGAGAAGAAGGAAGATTCTACGCCTGTGCGCGGACATAAGCCGTGTCCCAATTCCCAGAGTGCACGGTTCAGCGTGGTTTTAAGGGGGCTCAGACTGCAGTCAAGACTGT